>JARJDX010090180.1:0-24606 GCA_030264735.1 Gymnusa sp. GC000175
TTCTTTATGAATTTTATGTGCGCTTTGTGTTGAGTGTTTACTTTTTAAAGTTTATTATATTCTATATAAAAGTAATGTGTTTTTTATTATGAATGTAATTATTGATATAATAGAATCACGTAATACTTACAGTAATTTGTTCAAGACACGAAAAGCTTTGTTGAAATGTATTTTTGCATTGTAGTAAAAAAAATGCATTATGATTTGATTTGTGTGCAGTTTACGCGGAGGTAGTCGAGGTGGAGGAATATGAATTGGGCTCTGATGTTGAGCCTGAGGCTCATGCGACGCTCAAGCTGACCTCGCGCCGCAGCACCCTCTCAGGACCGCGACGAAAATCGCGTGATGAGACGAAGAAAGAAATACAAGCGGATGATGAAGCCACTCTCAGAGATCTACTTATTAGGTATATTTACATAATCTCTTTACACTACCACTATACACTTTAAATCTTGTCGCTACTTATTTTCACGCATCTTTATTTAGCGTGACTTATGGACAACTTACATATTGATATAAATAAATAATTTTATGGCATACATTAGTAAAAATTTCATTAAAAATAAAGCCTTCATAAAAAGTTTGCTTCATAAATAATTTATTTTTTCATTATTCACTTTTTTTAATGACCGTTGGGTTTATTTATGAAAATATATCAATTAATAAAATTAATTTTGGATGTAAATATTTATTATATAAATAAATTGTTAACGACATTGTTAATCGACATTTAATATTTTTTAAAAACAAATTTATCCACCAAATTAAAAATTTGTCTAAACGATATTTATATTTAAAAGCAATTTGTTGCAATTTAAAAATCGCTTCTATTTATTTATAATTTTTTTTGCACAGCTAATTTAGAATTTTAATAAAAAAAGTCAAGCATGAATGATGAGTTAATTGTTTTACCGTTGTAATCCAAAAAGTTGTAAGAGAAGAAGATTAAAGAAAAATATGTTTTTGGTGTTGCAAAAATTAAAAAGAAACTAAGGCTACTTTCATGTTTTATGCTGAAAATAAAGTTTTGTTTTTGATTTTTTCTTCTTGGCTGCCTTTTTAACAAATGGCTAGGAATATACCAAATTTCTTAAATTTCTTCAATGGTTATTAGATTAGCCTGATCTCCAGCACATCTGCAGCTAAGAAATAAACAGTTTTAACTGATTCTTCTGCTTTTGGTGCCTACCCGTTTCGAATTTTGACGATCATTATTACGATGCGGACTTCATCTACTGCGGTTCTGAATAGACCCGTTGTTGTTGTTCGTAGTTTTTTTGGGTATGGTATTCATGTTCTTTCCGGTTCCTTTTTTTCCTTTTACCTTCCCTTAAGCCTTAAGGGTTAGTAATAATTCATGCCTTTGTGTATTCGTCATTATATTTCGTATATATTACAGCTTCGTTCATTTTAGTGTTACCATGAGTTCTTTTTTCCCAATTTCTTGCAAGACCTCTTGGTTGGTGATGTGGTCTGCTCTTATTAATTTAGGTATATGTCGGTACAGCCACAGTTTGAATACCTTCACTGTTTTCAATCTTTCGTTGCACACCAGTAGGGGATCTTTAAGGTTAATTCTTTTGGGACTACCATCCACTTAATCTTCCTAACATTGCTGTGCTTCCATATCTTTTAATTATTTTTCACTAATTAATTATTCTGTTGTCTCTCTAACTTTTTATGCATGTTAAACATGTCATATTTTTTCTTTTTTCCGTGCCTTGCATCTTAATTCAATGCAGCTTTGCTCCTCTTATTTTCTGTCTCACTTATCTCTAAGCGTTTTTGTATTTTGGCTGGTAGTTCTTTACTTTTCTTGTTTCTTTCATGAGTCTTAGTATCCCGTCCTGTCATTCAGCTAATATTTCTCTACTTTATTTCGATAAAGTGTTTATACCCAATTACCTTACATGTTTTGTCTTAACCAATCTTAACCATTTCTTGGCGCACTTCAAGTATAAAGTCGGCAGCCTTCTTCTTCTGCGAATACTTTAGTCTCTCTGATTCTTCAATTCTTATGTCCGTTAGCACATGTTCCTTTCTTTGGTAGTGGTGTCCCCTTTTGTCACTTCTCTATCTTCTGATTGCTACTTTTACGGTAAAGCAGTCATTCCCAATCGTCAAAAGATATTTTTAATGGTTATCTGGATCCAATTTTAACTTACTTGTTGGTACCTGTTAAATGTAAGAGTAGTTTATTTAAGCAAAAACTGGCTGAGCAAAAGTCTTTACGGCAAATGTCTTTCGAGAAAGTGTCTGTATGCTACCATAAATTTTGGCATTTAGATCTTCTATTTTAATCGGAGCATCTTGTTTGTCAAGTTGTTTAAAAATATCAATTATTGACTTGCAAAAATGATGAATTTCTTCTGTAAGCTTTTCCGTGGTGGGGGCATATATTTGCACTGTTTATTTTGATTGGGATTTGGTAAGGCAACGCTGAATTTTTTGGACACTATTATTCCAACTCCGTGTATGCGTAGTTGTATTAGTAGTCTTATCTTCCCAAATATTAAACTGTGTGGTCTGTGATGTTAAAGTTTTCTCTAATTCCCGTTGCGTATATTTCCATTCTGTCTATTTCATGCATTTTGCATTCGCATTCGCTGCTTGTGCCATCGTCCTTACATTCCATGATTTATTTGCATTGTTTGTGTTTCTCTTGCCATTCCTGTCTTGTCGGAATTTCGCTGGCTAACAACCCAGAATGCCCAGCTATCTTCTCTTGCGAGTTCTTGGGATCCTAGTTTTTACAGTACGTTCCTGTTTTCCATTATGATTATTCTTGGTAATGTTATGGGATAGTTGCACATTGCAGTATTCCAACCGATTTTATCAACATTTGATATTTGCCTTAAAATATGTGGAAATAAGCCTATTTATAGAAATTACGCTTCTGTAGCCTTGCTTCATTAAAGTCACTACGTCCTGTTGGTATTGGTCCGTCTTTGGTATTTGCTTTCGCAGGTAGATGCAGATTTTTAAAACAATAAAAAAATTATTTATTTAAAATATTATAATAGGCGATTCAAATTACATTTTTCCGGCCATATTTTAAGGCGGAGTTAGTGCTTCAAGTGGATAAAATATAGTTATAACAATAATAGTCTCCCAGTGCTTTATGTGTATTTTTCTTTGGCTGTGCTGTTTTATTTTTATTTTGTGAATTTGTAAATATCGTTAAATACTTAAACACATATGAATTATATTTAAGTATCCACTATGAGAGAAATAAATATTTTTTCTGCTAGAGGGCGGGCCTGTTGTTTGACTTAAATCGCCTATAGTTTAGATTCATTCTTATATGTCTGCTATTTTTTTGTATATTGTTTGCAAATCAGAAAATAATTAAACTTTTATTTCAAATTATGCACAACAATTACCTTAAAGATCAAACGTGTCATATCCGTTCTATAACAGGATTCATAAATAAACGAAACTGGCTTAAGCGTCTCACTTCAAATATTATGCAATAAATATTAGATGTTAACATATTTTTACACCCTTTTTATCAGTATAAAGCAACAATTCGCAAACGCTTTGCTGACATTTGAGCTCTTTCAGCTTATATTTATTTGCTGAAATCTGCACGCGATTCCATAACTGCTAATGCATGCTATTGTCAACTCTGACAGAATAAAATATGCAACTTTTCGCATCAAATTGCTTTTAAATAAAACTTTTAAATCAGGAAGGACGCCCTTTGTATACCAATAAGTTCGGAAAACTTTTAGACTCTCCTTAAAACTCCTAAAGCTGATATATTAAAGATCCCTCTCTAGTTTACAAACAGCCTGTATATATAAAACTTAAAAGCATTTAAAAGAGGGATCCTTATCGTATTATTATCATTCTACGATATATTTTGTTTTCCTATTAAATCCTTTTATACCATCAATTTATTAATTTTTATTTTATGTTCATATAATCCAGTAATTATATGCAGTATTAAAACCAAACTAAAAAATGTATGTTTGGTACACTTTTACAAATTATATGTAAAAAATTGGAGTTAAGAGTGCTCTTAACTCCAATTTTTTACGACCGTCAAATTTTATACAGTAGCTGCGTTAGCCTTCTTTATGAAAAGCCTAGCTAACCTCTAGGAACACTTCTGCGCAACAGAATTTTTTGTAGCATTTTATTTGATGTGTTCCTGTGTACTGATTCTATTGTGCCGTGTTTTTATCTAAAATAAAATTGATGGTCAGACATAAGGCTTTTTCTTCCAATATGGTTTGGTGTTTTTGAAGAGGAAATTTTTTGAAGAGTTTTGAAACTGAAGACAGAAGCGTGTTTACTTTTTCGGAAAGCTTTTAGGTTTTAAGATCATAATAATTTCAGCTATTTTCCACTGTCCGGGGAAGTGGTCAGTTGTAATAATGACATTTAAATATATATATATATATATTTTACTCCTGCTTCTGTGTTATGAACCATGATCATATAACAAAACAAATATTAATAAAACTACCAGAAACAGGATTAAAATACATTACACAGCTTTTCAACGCTATGGCTTGGGTTAAGACTTTTGCTGCTGGTTATTCTATAAAATTTTTAGAATATCCGATTCCTGGAGTACCTGTTGCACATCAGTTTCGTCATTCGTTTTAATTTCAGGTTTAAAGGTTTTAAATACTTTTATTATGTCGTGTGCAAATGACTTCGCCTTTGCTGTTTCCTTTTCGTCGTGAGCATTTGTCCCTTATTTTTGCTTCCTGTGTTTCAGGTGTTACATTCCAAGCTACTTCGTGGATGGTTTTATTTAGAAACTATACTCCGTTGTCTATACCAATTTCAGTTTTTATGAGTAACCTTAGTGATAATGTTTTTCTTGAACAGAGAGTTAGGAATACTATTTTGGAAGATAACTTTTAAACTCAATATGATAAGTGCAGAAGAGGCTCAATTCTGCATTAATGAAATTTCGAATTTTCTTTTAAAAATGCAGATTATATCGGGTATTTGTGTGGGTCCTGAGGATACGTATTGTAGATTATGTTTTGCATAGTTTTAAACAGTTTTCTGCCATTTGTTGTTGTAAGATATGATTTCTAATGTTGGTGTTTAGCGTTGTAATCACCTCAAGTGTTGTAAAAAAACTTCAAACTGTTGTTTTTTGATTGCGTGTTTTGGTTGGGAGTATATTAAGGGTCCAAACTAACTTTTTAGTTGCTTGAATGTGTTTTTGTCGATAGTGTGCATGAAGGTTTTCAAATTTATTATTATTTTAAATATTTCTACTGCGTTATGTCTAGGTCTTTTTCTGTTTATTCAATAGACTAGGCATCTGCTGAGCATATCTCTGCTAGACCTACCTATGTTGGACGGATTTTTTTAATACACATTTACTCTAAAGATTAATTGATATATTTTTCACATAAATTTGATCGACAGGACACTTAGTTGATGGTAATGTCAACTTCATCAGAAGCACACTTCAGTCAATTACATAGAACGTAATCTAATATTCTTTACTCATTTATTGTGTCGTGGATATACCCTTTTTCATTTATTTTCCTTACTTTGTTTCTGCCACTTGCCATTTATTTACGCGCGCGCCACCACATTTTGGATTTTTGTTCTACCAATCCCCTGTTTTTTAGCATTATCTCAAATTGTTCCCTAGCTTTGACTTCTATATGGCTCCTATTCTAAATATTGCTATTAAAACAGAGTATTAGTTTCCAGTGCTTCTGGAATCACTCCAATCCATTTATCGATAATCATGACCAAGTTTTTTCTCTTAGTTTCCTGTTGTGACTTAGGCACACCTATTGGGTAACAAATTTATTAATGTAATTATCCAGTGTTACACTTATATTAGTACCTTTAAAATAATATTACTTTTGCAGGTTAATATTATCCTTTTTATTGAGTCCTGAATATAGGCTTCTCCATTTCTTCCATTCACCTTGTCCCTGTCATCTGCCAACCGCCATTTCTTCCTGGAAATACACGTTACCACTTTCTGGATTTTCATTTTTCTAATATGCCGTTTCATACCATTTTTTTGCCTGTTTTATGATTGTTTTTGCTTGTTCATTAAGTTGCAGTTTACAGTACATCAGTATTCCAATCCGTTAGTCGATAATTGCGATTTTGTTTTCTCTTAGTTTTATATTATGGCTCAGCAACACATATTTGGGATGTTGTTATTTTTTTAAAGCTTAATTTTGAGGCCAATTACCTTTGATTATTTTATCAAACTTATTTGTATTGTAGCCTTTTAAGGTTTTAAGCAGGGCTTAGAACTTAGTTTATTAGCTTAAAGATATGGTGCCGCCTTCTCCCAATAATTTAAAATATTTTGGTAAAACGTTCTTATTTGATCTTTGCTTGTAAGCCCCTAACATGTGGTCTCGCTTTCTGTCACTCCTCTTTCTTTCGATTGGTACTTTTTCGGTAATGGTCATCCCCAATCTTTAGAACATATTTTTAATGAGCCCTGGTTATCTAAATCCAGTTTTAACTTTATTAGCAATAAATGCACAGTTCTCCGATGTGACGAAAACTTGTTGTTAAATGTCAGGTGTGGTTTAATTAAGCACTTTAGAGTAAAAGTCTGTCTGTGTGTATGCCAGCATAAATCCTATTAAGATACAAGTAATTATAAGAAGTAGAAAAGGTTACTTATCTCTGAATATTTTTTTGTGATTTGTTGATTAAAAAGTTTTATCTAGATAAGAACCCTTTTTTTATCTTCAAATTTAACGAAAAACTAAATGCCAAACAAAAATTCCAATCAAGATAGTTTATGTAAACTAGTAGGCAATTATACTATGTACATTAACGTTCTATGTATACTAATAGTCAATGATGACTCGCCAGTAGTATTGCATTGTAAGACTTGGGACTAGTGAATTGTTGGGGTAGGTAAATATAATCCATAATTGCACAAAACAAAATAGATTTTTATCTTTTTAATATGTTTTATCGATTTATGTAAATGTTTGTTAGGGGTAATAATAAAGATTTATAAAACTCTGTATTTTTATTATTTTATTCTTCAGAGTGGTAACCTTAGAAGTCCATTTGGGCTCAAGCCTTTTCATCAATCATTATCATTTTTCATCCTTGTTTATTTCAATTTGCTGTTACATTGTCACATTCATACCAAAAACCGATTAGATAGATGAAGAGTATTAGTAAAAATTACCCTTAGTTACATATTATAGTAATAATGTGTATCCTAGTACCCTTGGTACTTATTTCATAACATCAAAATATAGAAAATATTATAATTCCTTGTAATAAAACTCATTTTATTATTTATTAAGTCTATAAGCCTTAATAAGATATATCATATATCATATCATAGCAGTTTGTATTTTTATTAAAGTTTGTTTGTAAAATAATTATTTGTTTTTTTCCATTTTATTTTATCTATAATATATCCATTTCTCTAAATGTCGCTTAAATTCTTTAATCAACTACAACTTAATAGAAGCTAGCAACACAGTACCAGAGTTTACAAATTCTCCAGAATAATAAATAAATATTCTAATTTCCAAACATCAATTTATTATAAACGTCAAACTTCGGTTGAAAATGTAGTTTTTTTGGCCAAAGAATAATAGGCTCTTTGTTCGTTTGAATCTGTTTTTCCTTAATAAGCAATTAAATAAAAGCGCTGAAAAATATTTAGCGCGACCATAACAAAAACCTTTCCAATCCAATTCTAGTTAAAAAGCTAATATCTTCGTTTTATTCCAAAAAGTAAATATTTTTCGTTATAGCTCAATTTGCTTATTCTTTTGACCGCTAGGTGCTAACGCCATCTATGTGTCATTCCTTAAGTTAAATGGTTTTTATGAAACTATTACAATTTATTAATAGTATGGCACATCCACTTGACCCGTTCCTAAAAATGCGATGCTAGCGCCGCTCCAGCGACTGCGCTTGGTAACAATTGGATGTGTAAAAATCAGATTTTAATTTATATGCAGACGTCGTAATTGTAAATAATGACATCGTATATTTTCACTTGCGGTTTTCTACCAGTGAAATTAGATTAATTTATGAAAAATCTTTAGTCAAGAAAAAAAACTAATCGACAATTGTCACGACGTGGAGAAATTAGCAAATTGAATTTCAGTAGAATTTCCAAAACTGTTTGGTAAACGCCTGGCGAAGTAGTTTAAAACCACACTTTTTTATGCTTATTAGGAAATACATAATTTGAAAATGTATTTTTTATTGAAATCCGACTATAATTTAATAATTTCGCCACGAGGTGTCACGTCAAGCACCTCTGATGAGGAGTGTAACTTAGCAAAATAATAACAAAAAATATAAGCTAAGGCGGGAGTTTTCCATTTTATGACAACTTTTTACTTTGATATTTCGTTATAAGGTTGTTAACAAAAAATAATATTTATGCGAACAGCTATATGTATATTTCATAGTATTTTTCATTTTATATCTTATATGTAAATATCATATGCTGAATAAATAATTATAATAATTTAGAACCTAATTACAATAAAAAAACTAAAATTGTATATCATTCCTACAATATGAAACACCTTGTATACAACTTTGTACTATACATTTGTGACAAGAAAGATTTACTTGATCTAAAATTAATGATAATAATAATTCAATCTTTATTCTAATAAAAAAAAATTGATTTTATATATAATTTTAATGCGTTTTTGTCCAAAATTCTGCAGCCTTGTTAGACAGGATGCTATGGCCAGATGATGTTTGGTTTAACATTAAAAAGAAAATGAAATAAAAGGTAGACACTAGTTTTGATCCTATATTTTGCTTTAATCTAATCTAAAATTTGTTTACTATAATTACATAAACATTATATTCGAAGAAAGTGAAAAAATAATAAAGAAAATTATAGTATATATGTATATTTTTTAATTCATCTATACATAATTCCGTCCGGTCGGTGATCTTTCGTTCAGCGCACTAAAACCTTACTAGGTTCTTTGTACCCCCTCGGCTGGGAGAGCCCATCTCTGTGTTATTGTGCCTAACCACCTCAGGTGGCGGACAAACAACAGCAAAGTGCCAGAAGAATGCTGGCCATTTTTGGCCGTACATGGACCACCTCGGGTGAGCGAGGGCAGGGCAAGTGCTTGGAATTTGATTCGCTGCCTCTCTTAAAATTTTCAACATGAAGCAGTTTTCACGAGATATACGCCTGTAAGGCTGAATTGTTTTTGGGAAAGGTGTGCTTATTGCCTTCTCAGCTTGAATGCAGCCTGAGGTATCTTTTCATCGTTACATTATCGCGTTAAGGGCGTTTTCTTTAACCAATTAGTAAGGATCTTTAAAGGGGGTGCGATAAGTGACTCCAGCAGGTCCCTCACTTGCATATTCAACTTTCTTACTATTGCTCATTATTTACTGCATCCCAATGGAATTCGTCTATTCTAACAGTTTAAAAGTAGTGTGGTTTTCACCAGTGGTTGAAAAGTAATCCCATTACTACTCCCAGCTACAGTTTGACCAGTATGTATTGGCATCTTCATCAAAAAATATTTTAAATAAAATTTTCTATCAAATTTTGTATTGTGTCACGGGCCTTACACGCAAAAATACTTTTTCAGAGACTGTACAGTACTTTGCTTCAGGGGATAGCGCTACTACTCCCACTTTAAAGTGGGAGATACTTGTGCGCAGCTATAAGTTAACAGCCAGCTAGACTTAGTCAAGCTGTATTCTTACTGCTTTAACAATTTGAATGGTTTTGCTACGAATTTCACGTTTTAGGATTTCTTTTGCCTTATTGGCAATGTCCAGTTCGAAGAATAGTTGCATATTTCTCTAGAGCCATTAGTGTTGATATGGATAAAATCTCCTCTCCTATATTATTGTTTTTATAGGGTCTTGGTAATTATTTTATTATTTCATCGCGTTAAAAACTGCTTTTTTTCCAGTTCTTGCTTTGCTTAGCGATAGGCCACTATTTTTTTTATTTTAATTACATACACCATTCAATTTATTAGTTGTCTATCACTTTTTCTGTTCACCACCGTTTTTAATTCACATATTCTTGTTGTCTGACTTATTTCCTTCAGGATAGCGCTACTACTCCCACTTTAAAGTGGGAGATACTTGTGCGCAGCTATAAGTTAACAGCCAGCTAGACTTGGTCAAGCTGTAGTCTTCCTGCTTTAACAATTTGAATGGTTTTGCTACGAATTTCACGTTTTAGGATTTATTTTGCCTTTTTGGCGATGAAAACAATTTCAGTTTGAAGAAAGGTTGCATATTTCTCTAAAGATATTCTTTTAGAGCCATTAATGTTGATATAGATAAAATCTCCTCTTCTATGTTATTGTTTTTATAGGGTCTTGGTAATTATTTTATTAATTCATCGCGTTAAAAACTGCTTTTTTTCCTGTTCGTACTTTTTGTTCTTGCTTTGCTTAGCGATAGACCACTTTTTTATTTTATTTTAATTACATACACCATTTATTGTATTAGTTGTCCATCACTTTTTCTTTTCACCACCGTTTTTAATTCACATATTCTTGTTGTCTCACTTATTTCCTTCATTCTAATTATCGCTTTTTTTTTTGTTTATTTTATTTTTCTTTGTAACACTACCAACTCTTTCAAAAAAATTTATTTCCACTTCTTGCGTTCGGCTATCTTGCCTCTTGTTTGTGAGCCAGGATTTACTTACATATATAACTTTTAGCAAATTTAAACAAAATTCCTCTCTGCTTCTTCTTGTACCGTCAGGTCCTTAAATATGTTTAGAAGTAAGGCTTTCTGTCGGTTATTAGAACATATTCTTCCTTTTTATTTGACAGTTCTTGAGGCACAAATGGCTTCTTCTACTACTATTCTATAAAAAACCTTTTGGCTATCACCATTTTCTTTTTTCCTATTTTTTCCGTAAATTCTACTTATTCGCCATCTGTGACATTGGCATTCTTCATTTGGGTCTTGTACGTTTAATAATATTTTACCAATTTTGTTTACAGGTATTTTTTCGGATCTCCTTTTTTGTTTTAATTTTTGTCCACCAAACTGTGTGTTTTTTACTTAAATTCAAACTTTGTGGTACAACGTACCTTTCTTGCTACCTCATCTCTGTGTTTCTTAAATTTTGTCACTCTTCTTCTACATTTACTTTATTATTTGTTTCTTTGCTGAACTTTTTTTTTAAATGATTTAAATAAAATTTAGATAAATTTAATTTTTTTTTAATAAAACTGCACCTACTTTTGGGTATGCAAAGGATCCATGTAACCAATTAACAATTAGATAAATTACACTTCAGGGTCGCGAATGTAACTAAAAAAGTCTAAGTAAAAATTACAAACTTGCATGTATTTTTACTAAACAAAGGTGCCCCATACGTTATTACAATTCGTTATTACAATTTATGTATGTCTTTTTATCTCTTGTACTTGTTGGTTTGCCCACCATTTTGCAGGTATTGATGTACAGTTACCGGACTGTGGAACTGTTTCCAATGCAATACACGAATTGTCTTTCAAAAACAAGATACCTTTGGGCAACATTCTGCTTCGTACCTTCACCATTTCTTTTCGAAAAGTGATTAAATAAACTCGAATAATATTGCCCATTAATAGTTTCTCCCTTATCAAAATAATTGATTATGATTAATCCACGTCAATTCCAAAACTTTCCTAGCCTTAGAGAACCAGAATGCTCCGACTTTATAGATTACTGCTTTATTTCTAGACCGTAGGAATATACCCAAGTCAGAATTCTCTTCAAGTCACATATTAAACGTGACGATTTCACCTGCCTGCTTTCGGTCAACAGGCTTTTGGGAATCCATGTTGCCGCATTTTTTCCATGTCCAAATCGACGTAAACTATGTGATGAACAAAAATAATTTTATATACTTTATAAATATCTACCACATCAATAAGTAGAAATATATAAAAAAACTACGTCAACATATAAAATCTACAGTGCTTCAGATATTTGCGGTAACCCAATTCGACGGTCTGATAATATTATATCATGAACTATCATGAAAGATGAGAAGAAACTGGTACGGTGCTTTTTGGGATTTGGCACAGAATCGGTCATCCTGATCTCTTCTTATCTTTAATAAAAAGTTTACCTCTTTTGAAACATTCAATTCAATTTTTCATGGTCGTATACGCAGGAAATTTATTACCAAGAGTATTAAGCAAATCGCTTACCTCTTAACCTCTACAGCTAGTTATAGATTGCCTGGTACTCCAATTTTTCGATTGCATATTGGTGCCTGACATGTTTTTTCTTTAATGGCATTACACAACTTTTCTTAAACTTTCTAAGCTGGAAATTCACAGTAAGGCAGATGTTTTATTTGTTGGTATGGTAACGCGATTTGCTTTTGTTCAAGAAAGCCAACTAGATCTGTGGGTGCAACACTTTTTAGTTTATTTGCAAAAATCCCGAACGTTTTATAATTTAGCGTCGGGCGTTCGGGGTACGTTCATTTAATTCTAATTTTAATTGATTCCACTAACTAATTGCTTATAAACAGCTGCAAAGATGATTAAATTTAAAACATTTTGCGTCAAAAACATTAAAAAAATTCCAATTTGTATGATTTTTGAGTCAGCGAGTAAGTTAATTTGTTAAATACATACTTCTTTTAATTAACATAATGTCGATGCAAAATTTAAAGACTTTTTATTTGGTATATTTTTCCGTAGCTTCAATATTTTTCATTTTAACAAAAATCAAAAATAATTTTTATATTTATATTGCTGGAAAATTACTTGCTAATTTCTCGTTGGTAGTCGTACCTTGTTTTTTTTTTCAATAATAATTGGTTTTTAGTAAGGACTCTGGTTTAAAAACAAAATCCTCCAACCACTGAGCTACTGAGAAACAAGTTTATTAATATTATTAGCATCATTGTTATTCTCGTTTTATTTACATACTTTTTTATTATAAATTTAATACATCTCTTCCAAACTTTTACTAAAACATTTTACGATTAAGTCTTCAACCTGAGACGCTTTTGACACTCACAATTAATACATAAAAGGACTTTACTAGGTTGTTATCCGGGTAAAGACAAAATCTTAAAAAATTATACAGTAACTGTTGTTTCATATCAATTTGCTTATTTAGGCAAATACGTGCATATATTGTAAAATAATTACTTACCTGCTAAGCGCTACTAATATAAAAATGTTTTTATTTTATTTGAAATTTTAGTACGAAACGTTTTAGTACATGCATTGACAAACTAGATTGGTAAAAAGGTAATAAAAATATTGAACATTAATTAATTTGAAAAAAAAAAATTATTAATTTGTAAGTTGTCCAAAATGAAATAAGTTAGTGACACAGGTGATATTTTGTATTAAAATACAAAAAAATGCAAATTTGTTTATGTTAAAATGTAATTTGCTTTAAATTTTTTCTAATTTTTGTATTATAAAAATATACTGAATGGTAAATATAAGCCAAAAGATTAATAAATATCATCTGGTTTAAATATAGCATATGAACATCTCTTACACCTATGTTGAATATCATTCTTCAGTTGCCATTTGTTGTTTTTCAATTTTATTTGTGGCCTACACCTTTATAACGTGTTTGGTCACTGCAAACTATTGAATTTAGCTGACTAAATAGGATCCATGTCGCGTTTTCTTAGTATTTCTGCATGATATATTATTAGATTCTAGTAATATTCGTTAATATCCACTCGATCCCTGTCAATAAGAATAAGGTGCGTTTATTTTCTATATTTCTTTAAGTCAATAACTGCCCAACAATGGATCCTGTGTAGTCAGTAGCAATGTGTTAGTGCACACCTTGATTAGCACGCTCCCTGATGGGCTGTGTTTCCAAACTATAGGTGGAGATTATCAATGGTCACGGGGATGCCGCATCGGTGTCAAGAGCCTCTTATAGAATAGTTCAGGAAAAGTCATACGGAGGGATACCTGGCCCGGTGTCCACTGTAGTTTGGAACACAGCCATGGTATCCTTACCACCCAGGTATATTAAACAAAACGCTTTTGCTCTAGGTGCTTGATTATGACAATGCTTTTGTTTGTTACTTTGTTCGCTTTTGCATGACTCATCGTTCTTTCATCGTACCCTGTTCAACTAATTTAATAAATCAATAAATATCTCACCTCAAATATAATAATACTCAACCTATTTGGCTTGCTGAGTTTCGTCAAGTTATCTGATAAAAAACATGGTTTAAACAAAGCAAAATTCCAAACTCATTGGCACTCTAATTGGCACGATTTTCTATTTGTTTAAAATCAATTTTTTTAAAGCATGCATATAAATAGTTAATGTTTTTATTTTTGTAAATTATAACCTAAATTAGATTTTTTTCAAAAAAAATTCTAAAAGGGGTGTAGCGTATGTAATGTGTACCATTGTTAAAATGCGTTTGATCAAAGACGTGGTTTTTAATATCGTTGCTTTGTGATTGTTAAGTCTGCAGAAGCAGGTGAGCGTGATGAGTATGAATCTCAGCGCGAAGTTGGATGAGCTGCAGCGCGGTGATCGCCATCTCGAAACGACGGTAGCTTTATGTGAAATCCGGACACAGCTGCAGGAACTGACAAAATCGGTCGAATCATGTCAGTCGGAGGTGTCGGAGGTAAAACGCGACATGGTGGCTATCAAGCACGAACTAGACACCGTGCAGCAGGTAAAGGAGGAGATAGAAGAGCTTCGGGAATATGTGGACCGTCTCGAGGAGCATACGCACCGCAGGAAACTAAGACTTTTGGAACAGGTGTGTGAAACATGTATGCGATATTTTTTTTATTATTCTCAGGATACAACAACTCTTTCTATTTATACATACTCAAATTTTTTTAAAAGCACACCACAAATGGAAAAGAAAATATTTAAATAGTTCTTAAGTTTAAATAATTTTTTGTCTCCTTTACTTAAGTATTTTTGTTATACAGTCCCATCGAGATTGATTAATAACCACGTGGCTGCGTAGGTTTTAATATTTGATATTTTAATGCTAGCAATCATGCAATTAATCACATGTTTGAATATTTCAATCATTGGAGTTCGTTGTAACTCATAGTAAAAGTTCATTTATGTTTGTGTTTTTTTTTTAAATTAAAAATCCTATATGTAATTGATAAAATAATGTTGAAATCAATATATGATATGACACATAGACCACTTTACGCAGACAGTTTTGTGATGGATTTTTGTGCTTTTTGTTCCATTCGAGTTTTAATATCTTCTACAACTTCTTCTATTAATAGGCTAGGTGTACCCATCAACTTTTCTTTACAAATGCAATGCTTGTTTTCAAAGCAATAACCAAGATTTTCTTTATATCATCCGAAATTCCCATAATGTACATCAAAATTTTGGAAAGCTTCAGCAAACTGCTCAATGCAAGTTTGCAAAGAATATGTCCATAAACCATCTGCATTCTACATTTCAGTTCGAAAATTAGCCATTAGAATAAATGCGCCCTGTTCACCTATAAATGGCATGCCTCGTATAATCTAAAATAAGAGGTTATCTCATTTTATTTTTAACTATGAGTAAAACTTAGCATTAAAAACCTTGAATGATACCTAGTTTACCTTTGAAAAGAACTTATTTTGTTTGAACGTATAAAATTCACTTGCACAGCTAAAAAAACACAAATGATCTTTACTATCAGTTACAACGCACGTCAATGATTAAAATATCCAAACAACTGATTATTACACAGGATTACCAGCATTAAAATATCTAATGTCGTTTGGGTTGCCTACGTACTCGGTCACGTAGTTATTAATTAATCTCGATGGGTCTGTACTTTATTTATTATAATAAATATCAATACATTCCATCATTTTAATTGTTTCTCCTGCTGGATTGCAGAGTTTATTTTTATAGATGCCCAAATTTTACAAAAATTATATTTAGAAAAATACCATTTTTTATATTCAAGATGTTTTATCGCCTTTCAAACCATTTAATTGAGGTGCAGTTCGAAATTTATTTTTCTTTGAAACTTTTCAAGACATCCGCTTTTAGTAATTTAAAAAATCAATAAGAGTTAAAAATAAGTACACAATTACGTATTTTTATAAATAGAATTGAGATAAAAATAACTTTATAATAGAAAAAGATAATATTATATTTGCGCTTTTTGTTTTTATATATTCCAGAACGTAATTAAGTATTTTATAACTTAAGGATCTCCATTGATTTATTCTTTTGCAATATATATGTTGATTTTAATTGTTTTTTTTTTGTTGTTTTATTAAACTTGAAGATTTAAAAATATATACAATTTTTAAAATTTTAAATATAAAATGAATTTAAAAGAAGCACTTTGGTCACCCACGCATTTTGTTTAATGCGTTGTTTTTTTTACAGCTACTTTAACCCTAACCCTTTAACTGCCATATATATATATACACTTTTTACGTCTTGATGTATATGATAAAGCGTAAATACAGGGTAGTACAAATTAAGTGGTCTGTCGTCTTTCTTACTATTGAAGTTAGAGACTTGGTTATATGGCCAATGTTGTGTTGATTTCTGCACTGACTTAGATACTGCTAAGAAATTTTCAAAATTCCAAACGTTTTAGAAATTATTTTCAATAAACTGAAAATCTCGACTTTCTAAAAAGCCAAATTTCTTCGTAATTATAAAAGATACAAAAAAAAGTTTAATTTAAAATTTACTTATTTCAATGAAGGAAACTTAAAACTGCTGTCAAAATAAAATTCAAAATGGCGATTTCCGAATAATTGATAGAAACTTTCTTATTTCACATGGCGTCCTTCTAGATGATGCAGGCTAATTCAGGTCCGATGAACGTTTGCTCTCTATCTTTCTTGGCAAGTACGTCAGCACGTTGGTTACCCCTATAGTTGGAAGTGCACAGGTGCCCAAATTAGATTTAATTTGTTCCGCGTTATTATTTCATTAAAAAACCTTTTACCGTCGTAAACGAGTGCAGAAGTGCGGAAGTGTCCTCACAGTACTGCATTACTGTCAGTAACAATGAAGATTCTTTTACCTTCGTAGTCCCCCTTCACCATTGTGATGGCCATCTCGTAATGGCGAATAACTCATTTTGAAATACTGTCGTATTTCCTAAGTTATTTATTCTGTAGTCCAGTCTGTTAATCTCATTTATTCCTACCCCTACTTTGTTTTTGTGCTTGAAGGCATCTGTTTACTCTATTCTGCCAACAACAAGTTGTCTACTCTTACTATCCTACTGCGTTTTCTCTGGAATCAAATTTCGAAATAGTTTCATAATATGGTATCTCTTTTTGATACTGTCCTTTACCCTGCTTATCAAAGCACATTGTCTGTGATGGTTGAATGTCCCTATATGGATGTCCTTTCTTCTTTGTTTAAAATCGGTTGGTAGGTTGTGCTACCATCAAGCGCAAAGGTGGTAAGCCAAGGAGGACCTCCAATGCCGCTGTTGTGACGTTGACATCACTCCAGTTATTCCTAGGCGAATTATACCTTGCTTAATGATTTTTGCCTTGTCTACTTCTTTGTCTTATGCCAGCAGACGATGGTGACATGAGTAATAACGGCAGGAACCACTATTAGATATATGCAATTGGTCAACTGTGGAATGAAGACCAAAATGCCCCTTTGCAGATCCAGAGAGCCCTTGCGACTGTGTTTGAAGTGTTTAGGGTCACACCCAAGTACTTGACGTTATCCATTATCTGGAGCTGCGACCAGGGCCGTTTTGTGCGGGTTAACCGACAACCCTTTCCCACCGCACCACTTTTCCACCTTCTTCAGTGCGCGCTGCACTATAATTATATACCAAAGTTTCGAAGGTTAGCCAAGTTCAGAGAGAGAGCTGTTAATGCTATTAGCGTCACAGCAGATAGTGACCAAAAATTTACTTATATTTCATAAAAATGATAGTAAAAGTTTTGTTTAATGGATGCAACGATCAGCCCCATTTCGTGGGAATTACACTTCGCCTCGGAGTTTTGGAATAAAGAAAACCTATGAGCTTAGGACTGGCAGTGACAACTTATAGGCTACTTGCTCTATTCACTAGCTTTCCAAGGTGGAACTTTATTTTATATGAAATATGTAATTATGCATGTTTATGGTGTGGACTTTAATTATACCGAAATGCTCTCTGACCACCTCCGCTACAGAAACAAAGCGAGCCGAGAAAGATACAAGCGTACAAGGGTCATCTTTATCTTTTATGTAATGCTTCGCGCATGCGCAAAATTAAAAAAACCGTTTTGAATTGCGCGTTTTCAGTATAATTATAGTTTAGTGGTTGCAACTCAATACTCCATCATCCATAAAGTGCTTAGATCTCATTGTGTCCTTTGCCCTTTAGCTTATAATTTTATGCTTGCATAGAGGATCAGTCTTCTTTGAACCGTCATGTTCTGTCTATTCTCCTTATACTTCTGTATCGCATATATCAAGGGGCTAATATCTAGTGGCGAGCTGCCTTTTCATGCATTTAACCCTCGGTATACTATGGCCTTTATTGTGCCCTCATCATTCCGGTAGCCCCTCTTACGCCTTTCGGGAGTAATATTCCAATAGGCCATCGTTTATCATCCGTACCTACATATCAGATCTGCAAAACTATCCAGCCTGCTATTTTATTGTCGTTCCCAGAAAAATCTTTGCCTTTTATTAAAAAAACCAAACATTCTATGATCGCATTTAAGCATTGCACCTTGAAAGGTGCTTCTTAGATGTTTTGGTTTCAAAATGCCCCGTTGGCAAATTAGGCCATACATTTTATGTAAAACCCACCCACACGAATTGGTATTTAAATGAGAACCCAGAACATCATCCTTTCTAAAAATATTCGGTCATAAACTCGTCTGTAGAGCCCCCTCAATATCCCAAAATCAACCGTTGTCTTCAGAACTAAGTCAGAAATACACTTCTTAACATAAAGAATCTAGCCTTTTATTGCTTTGGTGTTTTTGACATATATACTTTACGGATAAAATCGAAAGTCTTCATCGTAAATATAATGCAAAACCTATTTTCAAATTTGACTTAAAAATTTCGTGACCAGGACTTTAAAAGAGTCTAACTTAGAAATATTTGTTTTTCTTATACAGTTCTCGCCCCCCCTAGTTTTGCACACTCACTATATGAGCTCTCATACTCGAACAAACTGGATAGAGAACGAAACTTTGACAACAACAAATTATGCGAACTAAACCCAAAATAAGAAAATTTTAATTTCAGTCTACATAAATACGCTAACTGACATTGTCCGGTGTTCTTAGATAAGTTTTATCTGGTGGTTTTAAATATAGATCTTTTAGATTTATCATCACCAATAGATCAAATATACTTCTGAGTCTGGACACTTTGGCACTCCGTAGTTCAATTTTAGTGCATCAGACGACGTTTCATCTTACGGTTTAACACTTAGACCTCGCTCGATTAGGGGTTTCTCAATATATCTTTATTTTATTTTCGAGATGTGTTGGTCACACTTCAAAAAATTTTAACTACTTTCTGTTTGACACTTAATTTTGTGCAAGCCCAATCCATCCTTGGCGATTTTAACCCCTAATTGTATGAATTGTTGTACTTACCGAATTTGAACATTATCTTCCAATATTATTAGGAAACTATCTTGCCTGGATTCCGATTTTACTGCAATTTATTTTTACTCTTCATTACGTAAATTTTATATTTAGAACCTCGAGGTATGACCACCTGCTCATCTGCAAAGTTTATATTATAAAGTATTCTTGTCCCCAATCTGTATTCCACTACAATGCAGCTTCTCATCCATTTTTGACACACGGATATGAGTTGAAAGTAATTGTCGAAACCATTTCTTAAACCCTTATTAAAATTTATAAGTGACGATATTATTCTTCTTTTTCCTTTAAAAGTATGTGGATATCAAAGCTTTAATGCATTAATGGTAAATTTCTTTAATTCTTGAATTTCCACAGCTCTCTAGATTATGCTTCTTGAAATTGAGTCGTAGTCCTATATCTGGATCAATCAAAGTCATAAATGTCCCCTTGTGAACCACTGTTGTTCGTGTTTAAACCAGTTGTTGTTCAATAAACAAGCTGCGAACTTCGTACGAACATGAAACTACTTTAAGATCGTTAAAATGCTACCGCAGTGTATCACCTTCACATTTGACAACCTCAGCAGGAATTTCGCCTATGCCAAGTGATCTACCATTCTGTTGTGTTTTGATTTCCATTTAATCATGATCTGTATTTATTTTCAGTACCTTTCCTTATCTAGGTTCCATGTTTGTTCTATAAGACATATTTTGTTGTCGATCGCTGTTGCCAGTCTTTGGAGTAACTCAACATACTCCAGTCTTCTGACACGTTTTGTTATCGATCACTGTTGCTAGTCTTTGGAGTACCCCTTAACATACCCCAGTCTTCTTAGACTGAGATTCACCTACTTGGCCGTTTTTTCACATTTTTTTCCCAGGTTCTGTTTTTTTTGTTACGCTCTAATTTTTATTTTTTGTTTTGGTCTTTATATTCTTCCTTTATTACATCGGATCTTTTCATTAACCAATTATGATAGGTTATATGTCTCTTCTTCACAGCTTGCTTAGTTTTCTGAGCTGGTTTATTTTTTTTTAACTTTCTAAAGATTTTGGTCACTGATAAATATACATTTTAATCCGGGTCTTTTGCATCTTCACTGCACGCTTTTGACTAAAGTTTATTTTGATGCAGCTTTAAAATACTTTCTTGTTATAGGAATTCCAATTTATATCTGGGGATTTTGACTACAATTTTCCCTTGTATTTTGTTTTCATTTGATTCAATCTATAGCGGGTCCTACTTGGCGATAATATAATCACGAATAGATTTTAGGTTTTGGAATGGCCAACTTTCAACCCTCGTTATTATTTAAAAAATTTGCATTTATAGACAATATTTACATCCCTAAAGTTTTTTAAATCGCGCACGTGTTCAATTTCCACATCGCTTGATGCAATATTTTTGGTGGATCCTGTATTAATGGCTTATATACATTATATAATAACGTAAATGTAATAAAAATATAAATAACTGCTTTAGAGCGAGGTTAGTTTGAAAACAATTTAAGTGACAAGTTGCAATAGAATTGATGGTTAGGGAATCTGATTTATAGGCAAGTAATCAAAAAGCGGAGCAAAAGTTTATAGTTTGCAACAACTTGCCACTTAGAATGTAACACAACAAAGTATTTTTTAGTATTTTTACGTTATTTAATACTCCTTTATACAGGGTGACCCATTTTGATCTTATTAGAGGAATATCACGAAAAATGACAGGGGTGACAAAATTGGGAAAAGTTTTTGGGCGACAACTGATTTTCTCAAAAATTTCACACTCCCACCACCTGACGGCGGGAGGTGGGACTACTTTAAATTTTTAAACAGAATCCACCATTTTTATTACATATTCATATTTTATGGATAAAAAGACATAACTTTTACTTGAAACATTTTTTTGTAATAATCAAAGGCTGTAAGTACAGAAAAAATTATGGCAAGATTTGTTATCCCTGCGATTACAGCGTCATCTACAAAGATTACAAAAAATGTTTCTGGTAAAATTCATGTATTCTTTTCCGAAAAATGATTAGTTTTAAAATTTAAAGCTTCCGCCTCTTGAGGTGTGGCGAGGGGCTACTTAAATTTGCAGATTCAGATTTAACGGTTAAAAATACAAAAATTTTATGAAATACACTTTTATGTAATCATTATAGTTGAGGCTGTAATTGCAGGAAACACAATTCTTTTGATAATTTTTTCTACTGCTTACAGCGTCATCTATGATTAATGCAAAAAAATGTTTTTCGTAAAAGTTATGTATTTTTATTTATAAAATCTGAATTTGCAATAAAAAAACTATAACCCCGATTAAGAATTAAAAGTTGATCCCTTCCCCCGCCTACTAGATGGTGAAATTTTTTGTTTGGCAAAATTTACTTCTAAACATTTAAACTTTTGTTCGGAATGATTTGTCATTTGATGTCTATTTTTTGAAATAATTATCTGTTCGAATTAAAATGGGACACCCTGTATCTATTTTCTTTGTGCACATCTTTGAATTATTAAAATAAGCAAAGGTCCACCCATTTTAGATATTCATATTCAGATTAGCGTTATAAACTCGCTGTTTGAAGTATAACCAATTATTTTGTCAATATGTTTCTACGACTTCTACCCGAAAAATGTCTTAATCATCAATGAAGAATTGCACTAAATTGAGGCCATTACGATATTAATGCGATTTTGATTTATATGCCCGTTTCTGATATTCATCTCTCTTGATTTGAAATGGTAAACTGGTAATAACTGGAGCATTTATTTTTACATTTAATTTTTTAAATGTGTCATTTTACGTTAGATTTTTCAATAAATCTAAACTAATAGAATTGGCTCCCTATATTAAAATAATATTTTAATTTCCCTTAATGGTTTTCCAATAAATTGAACAACATTAAATATGATTTAATAGATTTGCGTGAGGACTTTTCAATACATGTAAAGAGCCCAGCACCAAGAAAAGAGCACGAATGGATAATAATTGTGGTTTATTTCTTTGTATTTGTGAATAGCAGAAATGCTTTCTTCGATATTGTTTTACGAAATAATATCTTTATTTTTATTTTTTCACTTGCCTTTAATTTAATAAAAACTGTAACAGTCGTTACATTATTATTAATTAATATTAATAATTAAGATATGTAATAATCTTGTAATTGTATAATAAAAACTGTTTGTTCTTGTGTTTAATTTTTTTTCTTAAAATTTTAATTCTGTGACTTGTTTTAGTATAGGCCAATGCATTTTTTTTTACAAAAATGTTGAATTAAGTTTGAAAACTAAAGATTTCAAAATTAATATTGAATTTAGTAAATTTTTCTTACTTAACCATATAATCTTCCAAAAGTTAAAATAATTACGGTTTTTGCTATATTTATTTTCCTAATTTCTTCAAAACTTAAAATATGGGCCTTTATTGAACCAACCCAAAGAAATAATGTTATACAAATTTATAATTCTCAGCACACTTGATATATACTTTTAATGCACTTTTAATTTTTTATAATTTTGGTTTATAATAATTGATGAATAATTTATATTATTTTTATAGGGTTTGACGTTTTTCTTGTCGTACGCAATCCTCGCGGCGGTCCTTGGAATGCTGCAATTTGGTTATAACACAGGAGTAATTAATGCACCACAAGGCAATATAGAATATTTTATGAAAGACGTGTATAAGTCGAGATATGGCGAAGATCTGCAGGATGAAGGTGTACAGAGACTGTATTCACTCGCCGTTTCAATATTTGCCATTGGTGGAATGTTGGGTGGTTTCAGCGGTGGAATGGTAGCTAATAGATTTGGCAGGTAAATATATTTTTAAAATATTATTAAAAATTATTAAGGGTCGGTATTAAAAATGGTGACTGTTGTATATTGTTATTAACAATGTCACATGTTAATTGAATCAATCGTTAACTAACTATGCTTTATAGTTTTTTATACCCTTCTATAAAGCGTAGTTAGTTAACGATATGAATAAATTGACAAGTGACATTGTTATAATATTGATATTTACAATGTCACATGTCAATATATTCATAAAGTTAACTAACTACACTTTATAGAACCGTGTATAAGTTGAAAAAATATGAAAGTTAAGGAAGTATTTAGAAATTATAAATAAACATTTCGAGATAAATATATTTCAAAATATCCCGAAAAATCACAAAAATAAATATATTTTAGTTAAACCTAAAAATTGTACATTAAAAATATATACAGGGTGAGTAGGGTGGTCGTTATTTTGGCGATGTTGGAATTTCTTCGATCTCACCCTCTAATTCGTTTTAAAAAGCAAAAAAATAAAGATGTGCAAAGTTACAGCCATTTATTTTAACTATTTCCCCTGCCGGTGGACAGATTTACTTTTTCTTTCATTTGCAAAGTAAATTATAGTATAGTAATCGCGACAATTTTCAAAATCGAGATTTTTGCGGAAATATCCGTTTTCGACCTCCCTCATTCAGAAAAAGTTAATTTCGAAGTGGTGTCTGTCTGTGTGCCTGTCTGTGTGTCTGTCTGTGTCTTCTCTACGGCCCAGACGGCTAAACTAATCGTCCTGAAAATTCATATTTAAGCTTCCGTCAAAAGTGATAGACGTCAATAATTGAATTTTGATTGCCAACATACATTTTAACATCTTTAAATAAGATGGTTAACCCAAAAAACATCTCAAATGAGTAAATGAAAGTCGTGAGGTGACCACACCTCCATTTTTTAAACAATTATGAATTATTTATTTGTAAAGCATTTTATACAAATTCAACTTATGCGGTCTATAGTTTCGCTATTAAATGTTAGATGTCGCTTTAGTATCATTTAGAACATTTAAAATCAAGAAATTGAAAATCGCAGTAAATTAATCTTACAAATAAATTTTTCACAACGAAAGATTAACATTTGAGAATCAAGAAATTTAAAGTTGCAATCAATAAATCCCGCAGAAAGCTCAAAAATACGAATTTTTTGACAACGTTCGCAATTTTTTATTGCTTTCTGGTCATACACCCAAATTTAATATCACAAGAAAACCCACGAATTTTAAAACGTGTCAGCTGCATCGAATGTGTTTTGTTGTA
>JARJDX010090191.1:0-12057 GCA_030264735.1 Gymnusa sp. GC000175
AAGACCTTAATGTAGATTCTTAACTCACGCTTATTAATAGTTGTATCATTCATTTATTGCCTTCGGGCAGATCATGAATATGTATAGGGAGTTAATAAAAAAAAAAAAAAAAAAAAAAGATATCTCTCTATATCTCTACCTCTACAGCCCAGTCAGCTAAACTGATCGGCCTGCAAATTCTTTCCTAAGCTTTTAATAAAAATTTGGAGATCTCGGTGATTTTTGACTGAAACCCACTAACCGGAAGTGGTATTCATTGCTTAGTTTTTTTTTTCAAATAGAGTACAAAAGTAACAATTTTTTTCATTTTTTCCCATTTTTTTGAAAATTTAACATTTTAATAACTCATCCTTTACGTTTCTAAGCAACAATTTTATTGAAATTATTCCCATCATTTTGCATAGACTTACGTCATTAAAATCAACTGACAAATAATGAAAGAATAATAATAAATGACCTATGAGCAATTGTAATTGATCTATAGAAAATGATATATGGTAATATTATTTTACCTATGGATATAATTATTGACCTATAGAAATTGTAATTCACCTATATAAATAATTACCTACAAATAGAAATAATTATTTACCTTTAGGCATATTTACTTACCTATATAATTATTTATTTACATATATAAATATTTATTGACCTAAAAAAATATTATAATAATAATGAAATATGGTTATACATCGCTCCAAAAAGGCAACATACATTTCCACAAAATTAAATTGCAGAGAGATACCACGAACCTAATTAGCTGATACTTAATGAAATACTATACTTATATTTTTGTCAAAGGTAACGGATATGTCCCAAATTTGTAATGGAAGTGGCGCAATATAATCAATTCTTACTTAGGGGAACCTAACAGATTTTTAAGGTTTCCCAACCACTTCGATTTACTTCTTGATCGTTTTCTTTCCTTACACATATATTATAAGACATATAAGTGAATATTTTTTCAGACCCCTCTCATAACATGGCCGAAGTATTCTTAACTCTTTTCTTTCCTTATGTTATTTTGTATTTCGTGTTCATTCGGCGTATAGCTTCGACATTTGTTATCCTATAAAATCCATGATATTTGTATGTTTAGATCACTGTTGCTTCAAATTATCGTTATTTTGATGCTACATACAATTGGGATAAGTAAAATATGTAGGGTCGGTCTAATCTGTGCGGGTGCATCGTCTTCTTGGGCTACCGCCCCTCGCCACTGGCTTCACCAAGTTATTAAATAGGAGCGGTATGGGACACAACCTTGTACTTTTCTTTAGATTTGTATCTTTTCTGTGAATTCATTTTTTACTTTTACTAAAGCTGTTTGCCGCCAATAGAAATTGGGGATACATATTATCTCTTGGCAATAACTGTTTTTTATTTCAAGTAGTTCATGTAGTTTTTCTTTGGCGTTTTTCTTAGTTCCTACTAAGTTCAGAGCCATACTACCTTACATATATTAAATGGGACCTATATTGTTTACACATTTTGTTAAAGAATGGTATATGTATTTATTTAATTTTGAATTTACAGTCAATTATCAATAAAAAATGTTAATGTATAAATTAGTAAATTATATATGATAATAATTTAAATATAAATTTACGTTTTTTGTAATAATAATAATATGTTTTATTTTTTAGGTTTATTCAAGCGCATAATCAACAAAGAAAAACGAGTTGATGAAAATAGAGAAAAGAAAACATACGCCAAGAAAGATGGTCCCAGAGTCAAACCAAGTGATGGTAATTTTATATTGAAACTAAATATAGTTTTATTATTTTATCGCATTTGCAGCTGAGACCATTCAAAGAATGTTAGCAAATCTTCCTGCGAAACGTGCTACAAGAAAGATGGTCTGCTTGAAGGATGGCCTTTCAAAACCAAGAAAAGCTGTACCAAACACAGCGGAAAACCGCCAAACGTCAAAAGTTAATCTAAAGAAAATGCACATTAGAAGAAGTAGGGCAGAATTGCTTCTTCAAGAGAGCAACAAAATATTAAAACGAAAAGTTATCAAAACGACATCTGGGTTAAAATGCAATCCCGCAGTTAGAAAATCAGTCAGAAATTTAAATAAAGTTATATCTAGCGCTTTAATAGATAATAATGGAACACTAATGGTTAAAAGAAAACTCAAAAATGCCATGCAACATCAAAGAAGGACTAGAAGAAGTTTACAATTACAGGAAGATGAAAACAATAAAAACAATGAAGAAACTCCACCAGAAATTATTCCTAAACAGAATCACGAAGCAGAAACAAATGAAGTTTTAATTGATACAAAGAAAAACAAAAACACTATTTTGAACAAAGTTAAAAGTTTCAAAAAATCTATTACAAGAAAGAAATCCAAAATAAAACCCACAGAGGAAATTCCTGTTAGAAAGACTAGAAGCACAACAGAAATACCAGTTGATGAAACTGCAGTTCAAAATACCTTGGGCGAAAAGGAGCAAAGCTCTCCATTAAAGAAAAAGCTTTGTAAAAAATCTTCTCTGGGATCTAAAATAGTTCGAACGTTAAGCTTGAGAAGAAGAAATAAAAATCCCGAACTTCCACCTGAACTAACAAAAGAAGATACGGAAAATACAAAAAATAATGGCAAAAGAAAGTTTGAAACGATAAGAAATGTAGTGAAAAAAATGAAATTTACCAAAAAATCATCGCAGGAAGAAGTTGTAGCTCCTATAAAATCAGAAAGTTTATCCAAGATCATCGGCGGTCATTTTTTAGAAGAAGGTTCAAACGAAACAAATATGAGAACTCCGACTTTATCTTCTGACTCTTGTGATTTAAATTCAGACATTAAAAATAGTGATAAAACATTAATTCCTAGTGAAATAATTGATAAACATGATGAAATTAAAATTTCGGATCCAAGTGTTAGTATTCCAGTACCTCAAATGGATATCCAACTTGAAGAAAGTGATAGTAAAACAAATATATTAAATGTTGAAACAATCTGTGAAATAGTGGAACCTAAAACTTTTGCGAACGTTCCAATTTTAAATGATTTAGTTGTTACACCTATAATTAAAGAAGAGCAAAATGTTGAACTAATTAAAGTTGATGAAAAAGTGGAAAAACCAAAAACTAAGTTGTGCAAACGTGCTAAAGGTTTAAACGCTTGCATAGCTATGTTAACTAGTAAACTGCAGAAAAAAGATGATCCAAATCTGGCCTTAAATAATCAAAGCAATGAAAATATAGCAATTATAGATGAATCGAAGAATTTCCAAAGTCTAAAAGAAACTACAGTGATGTATAATTTACCCATTGAAGAACCAAGTGCAATTCATGAAACCAAACCAATTCAACCTCTAAATCATAATGAAAACTTAAAACCTAGCATAAATAATGAATCTAATATTCAAGAATCCCTAACCCAAGTACATCCAGTTAATGCTGCTCAAATACTTGAGACAAGTAAAGAAATTTGTGAGGATGAACTAGGAACAATTAAAACTATATTGGATGAGTCAGACATTAATTTAATTGTAGATTCAAGTAATGTTTCTTCCTTAGTAAAACCATCAAATCTTGAAACAAAATTATTAGATGATCTAAAAGTTGTTACAAATACGTCTGATGAAGAAAAAGTTGTTAACAATTTATCAGATGATCAAAAAATTATTAACAATTCCTGTGATGAGCATAAACTTGTCTCTAACGTTACTACCCCAGCTATTAATCAAGATAAAGAAAATATAATTTTAGAGCAACAATCCATTGAATCTCTAATAATCCAAGAAAATTCTTCAAATTTTAGCGAAATATCCCTTGAAAAAGTAGTTGATATTATTAAATGTTTTGAAAATATGAACACCAAAGAAAATATTAATGGAAATAATGAAAATATTAAAGCTCACAATCATGACACGATAAATGGTTTAGTAAAGCATCACAATAAACACTCCAAGAAAAATAATGGATCAGTAAGAAAACGTCAGATAAAAATTAATAAAAATGTACCTGAATTTGAAGTTACAACACCAACTCTTGAGGATAAATTTAACAATGCTGTACTCATAGAAGAAGATAAGTGTTGCATTAACAATGGTAAAGTTAAAGGCAAGCAAAGAAAAATTGGAGAAAAACGGATCCTTCCTAAACGACAAATTAAACGAATAAATTATGCGGAAGATGCTCTAATTGACGCTATATTAAGTAAAAGAGATTTATCTGTGATAGCTGAAGAAAATAATTCAGTAGGGGAAGAAACTAATTTAATAACCAAGGAAAATGATTTATTAATGGAGAATAATGGTCTGATATTAGAGAAAAATGATTTAATGTTGGAGAAAAATGATTTAATATTGGATGAAAATGATTTAATATTAGAGAAAAATAATTTAATATCGAAGAAAAATAATTTAATGTTGGAGAAAAATGTTTTAATAATGGAAGAAAATAATTTAATGGCGAAAGAAAAAGGTTCAATGGAGAATGAAAACTATATGAAAGGGGAAAATATTATCAATACGGAATCCCCAAATTTATATCCTAAGAAATGTGACGGGGAAATTTTACTTACAAAAATTAATGAATTGGATAATTTGAAAATAAAAAATGTTTCTAATGACCATATTACGGAAGATTGTGACATTCCTTCTTTAAATAATGGATTTGGAGAACTTTCGATCCACATTCCAAAGACAATTTTAAACAAGGAAAATTTGGATTCAATTAAAATAAATAGTGCTGCATCACTAACTTTCTTGCCTAAAAACATTATTCAACCTGACCAGAGCTTAAAACAGTTTGATGACTGTTTAAAAGGAGATATAGCATGCAAAAATGTCAATTACTCCAAAGAAAAAGGTGCTAATGATTTGACAAATTTAGAAACGAATTTGGATGAGTTGAATACCTCGGTGGCTTCTCATATGGATGAAATATCAAAACCTAATAAACCTGAATGCACTTTAACTGAAATAAAATCAAGTTTATCAGTCGAAAATGAACCTGACATTTTGGAAAATAAGTTATTTATTGGCAGGTGTTCAGAAACTCTTCTTTTGGATGAAAAAGAATTTGAAAGTACAGATACTGAGGATGAGCTACCATTGGCTATATTAGCAAAAGCAACTGTAACAAATGAAAATGATTTATTATCAATAGAAGATTTTGATAAAACTGCATCTTTGGAAAATAGCAAAGTATTCGAAGAGTATAAAAAAATTAAGGTTAAGGATGTCACCTCAAAAAAGAAAAGAAACAAAACTAAAAGAAATAGAAAATCAAAATTAAATAAGCAAAATCAAAAAAGAAGTTTTGAATTTCCTGATTTTCAAGAGTTTGAAAGTGTTGATAAAAATTTAGATGAAATGAAAATTGAATCAATAGTTGGGATTAATATGGAAAAAGAACAATTAGGTCTAAATGAATCTCACAATCCAAAAAATTTAGACCTAGAAAAATGTCTTATTTTTGATCCTAATAATTCTGGTGATGACAAGTATACTATAAATTTAGATAAAAGTGCTCCCTGTAAAATTGGCGAAGAAAAAGAAAAAGTATTAAATGATTTAGAAATTTTACCAAAATTAAATTATAAAAAAAGGGGACGCAAAAAGAAAACGTTAAAAAATGAGGTGGCAGTTGAAAATGTATATAATCTTGTGGAAACAAGTCCTAAGCATATACAATTAGAATTTGAAAATAATATTGAGGAAAATGAAAAATTGCAAGAATTTGAGAACGAACCTAACCTAGAAAATTTAGATCAGACTCAGGAAATTTTTATTGATATCAGTAAGAACAGTAAACCTATTAAAAATATTCTACAAAAATCACCCGAAAAAACGATTTATGATTTTAATGAAAGCTTGGATGAAGATGAAAAAGAAGTATTATCAAATGATATTATTAGTGATAATTCAAAAGAAAACATGGAAGAACATGAAGATGCACCTAAAAGACCGAAACGGAGACAAACAAAACATCCCAAATCGATCGACGTTTCTGAAACACCAGAATCAGGGGATTCTGAATTATATCTTACTCCGCTGAAAGAAAGCAAGAATGCAGGCATACAAAATGATTCCTTCATACAAACACCAGATCTCAATGACTCTTTATTAAATAACAAATTAAACTCAAAATTAAAAATTAAAAAAGGCAAAAAGACGAAGCCCCTTAAAAAGAAGGAAATTGAAATAGTGGAAAATGTTGATAATTATTGTGATATTTGCAACAAAAAGTTTGTTCGTAATGATAGTTTAATGAAGCATAAAAGAACGCTTACACATATTGCAAAACTTTCTGAAATTGAGGCTCGGGAAGCTGCTGAAAAAGCAAAACTTTTAGCTGAACAAAACCCTGAAATCAAAATTGTTGAAAATATCATGGAAAGTAATGACGATATTAACTGTAAAGAAATTCCTGATATAATTAATCAAAGAATCTCTGATATTGGTGATCAAAAAATTCTTGATATTGATGATGAAAAAATCCCTGATATTGGCGATGAAAAAGTTCTTGATATTGATGATGAAAAAATCCCTGATATTGGTGATGAAAAAATTCCAATTATTGATAATGATAAAATCTCTGATATTGATAAAGAAAAAATCACTGATATTGATGAAGAAAAAATTTCTGATAATTATTCTTCGGAAGTAGAGAAGAGCATATTAGTAGCATCTCCATTTAGTCTTAAAACAAGTAATGATACTTTAAAACTAGCTGATATAATTAGCGACGTTTTAAATAAACCTGTAAATAATGAAAAGATGGAAAGTTTCACAGACATCTTGGATCACCCGCAGGAAACAAAACGTTACAAAAGTCTTGGAGAAAGGAAAAGTTTCGACTCTGATTCCATAATTTATAACTCCAATCCACCTAGTTTTACAAATCATATAAATAAAATGGCAAATTCAGCCGATGCATTTCTAGAAAAACAAATTTCGCTTTTAGAAAACATCATAGAAGAAAACAAGGCAAGTTTTCAATATATTGATGAAGTTTCTAACAAATCAGATGATCGATGTCCATCAGATATGAGTCTAGTAAGTGATATTAAAGAAGATGACTCAAATATAATTTCCTTTTCACATAACACAAGTATTGTTAGTAGCTTTATGCACTCGGATGAAAAGTTTGTAAAACCTTCACAATATGAGGAAATTTCAGAGGATAGTTTAAACACGCGAAATTTTGATGATCAACGCTCCCGTAAAGTATTAAATAGAGATGAAGAACTCTTCCTCGAATGCTGCAGCTTATTAAAGAGCAGCTCTGAAGTTAGCAACTACAGTAAAAAATCGTCTAGAACCATTTCTGTTGTCAACAGTTATGGAATGAAACCCGATGAAGAACCTGACTGGTTAGAACGCAAATCCTTCAGTCCAAAGCATAAATCTTTTTCTGCAGTAGAAGAATATTTATCAGACTCCTGCCCCAATACACCCATTGGTGAAAACTATGATGAATATTTAAATTCGGATACAATTAAAACAGATTGGAACACCAAATTGAAAGAGAGGGAGTTTGAAGATATTTCAATTGATTCAGTTATAAATAATTCAGAAGAAACTCGAAAATTTAACAATTTTAATATAAATTTTAGTGAGGTTAAACACAACAATAAATCTGATGGCAAATTAAGTGACTTTGATGAGGAAAATAGCAATAGCTTAGATTTTAGAAAAAATATTGATCAAAAATTTGGTGGGTTGATGGCAGAAGCTCTTAAAACCAAAGAAAATGACTACAAGAAGAGGACTAAATATAGGTTTGTAAATTTTTATTACCTTAATGCAGAGCTTTCCAAATTGTGTGTCAAAACACATTAGTGTGTGGGCTACAGTTTGTAGTTATGTCGTGAATGTAACAGAAAACTTCAGAAAGTGAAAAATGCATTACAAACTTGCATGTATTTTCACCATGTAAAGCTGCCACATACATTTCGTTATTACAATTAATGTATATATTCTTGTCTGTTTGGAAAGCTCTGCACTAATGCATAACTATAAACTATATAGTTTATGTCTATAACTTATGTTTGAATAATAAAAAATAAGTAGAACATGTACCAAACAAAATTATCATGCGTTACTGAAATCGTATTGTAAGTCACATTATTATGGTTTGCCTTTATTTTATAACATGCATAAATTTAACCCCAAAATCAGCAAAAAAAACATTATTGGAAAATGCTTGTTAAATATCTGCTTTTAATGGTGCCAAAATGGCATATTTGAAATAAACAAATTAATACTAAAATCCTGAATTAAAAAAGTTTTTATTTAATGTACATAAAAAAGTCTCTTAATAAAATCGAAAACCAATATATTAAATTTGTAACTTGGTATACTTTGTTTAAAAATTTAGAGGAGAACAACAACAAAAATCAGCCGGAACTTTTGATTGGATTAAGTTCATATTGAGAAAGTTCTATGATTGTGCTATCAGTCATATTGATTTTACGGCTAATTATTTATTTTTTTATAATTATTTAGTATTTAAAGTGGTCATTTTCAATGAATCTGCTGCGTTATGCACCTCCGAATTTTGAAACAAAGTACATTGTACATTCCCAATCATTTTAGGTGGCGATCCTAATTTTTGAAAATTTTTTTCTTTGCGATCCTATGTAATGTAAAAATTAAGATATGTTATGGGAAATGTCAATAATATTTTAGTAGCTTCTTGCTATATCTTAGCTCATTTTGTAGTAGAGCCCAAAAATTTGAGCATGTAACCCCAGATCGATTAGTTATTTTTAAAGCCAAATCCAAATATTGTTATTGCGAAATTTTATGACAATCACTTGGTCTTCTGAAAATTATTTATATCCAGCATGGTACCCCTTCAAATGCGCCCCCAACATACGCGACCGACCAAATATAAATTTGTGAATTGCATGGTCAATGGTAACTATCTCAATAAAATGATATTTTTTTTTACTAATTTTTAAATATTACTTAGCCTAGTTATGATACAATGAGTAATTAAAATATGACATTCTTCAGAAGTAATTTAAATAGAGTTTCCAGTTCTTTGAATCTTCTTAAAAAGTATTCTTGCACAATTTGGCAGATTTTCAGTGCCATTACCAGCACCATGTATTATATTCGTTTGTTTGCTTTTGTTTAATACCAATTTACCATTAAAACAATCTGCAAAACATGGAGAAAATAACATCTCAAAAAAGAAAATAATTGTGGATGATAATTCGATACCGTTACTGACTCACCCGCAAGAATACGAATAATTCTGAATCATGGAGTTCTCTCAATAGAATTGCCGAGGTCGAATAAAAGTATGTATTGGGTAAACAAGAAAAAAAATCAGTTGTTGTAACTGAACATTTGAACACTGAACACTGAAGTTAATTATTTTGTAAACTGACCTTTCTGCTTCAAATAATTTCCAGGTGTTTTGTTTTTCATTAGACTTACTATTAAATTAACAAATTGACTTCTTAAAAATGACTGCTTGAAACCCTACTGTTCATCATGTGGTCTAAATTTAATGTTTCTTTTACTATTGAGCAAAGAAAAAATAAATTGTCTTTATTTCATCACTCCATTGAATAGAATTACTCTCGAATGTGCTTCATTTGTGCCACTACTACTAATAAGTCGCTCAACTAGTAAACTACTTTTATCATTTTCTTTCATTTAGTTTCTTTTCCAGGTTTGCTAATTTATAAGGTTTACTTCCACCACATTATCCAATCAGCGTAGCCTTGCCTCTACCTTCTTCCCTTTTCAGTTGGCGTGCATTCATTTATTAGCTTTAGCATTCTTTCTTCAGCCATTTATGTTATTGCCCAAACAATTCAATTATTTGCGCTTTTGTAGTAAAAGTAAGTTTGTGGTGCACCTTCATCCATCATTTTCTTAGACAATGCCTAAAAATTATTCTTTCTTTTTTCGTGTACTTTTATAATTATTGCAATTTGCCAATACCGAATATTTTAGAAAATTTTATATATGGCATGAGTTTGATAATTGTCAAAATTTACCATCAATATATATTTATATGGTATTTTTAATAAATACTGTTTGAGATTGTGTTTATAGTTTTTTAATAGAAATTTGTAAAGAAATGTTTAAAAGCGCAATGCAAAAGTAATGTGATCGAACATACTATGCAATTCCGATGATTTCTACTGGTACATGTATTTTGAAGAAGATTTTTTTTTAATTTAAGAGCTAATACTAAATATTTTTTTAGCAAAAAGAACAAATCCATAAGTGGAATGACACAAACATCTATAAAAGATTATACAGTTTCTATCCCCAAAAAGATAGATAGTTCAGATTCTCTAACTAACGACAGCAAAAAAATGTTAACGAAAGGCGCAAAAAAAGTATTTGAAGGACTTAAAGTTTCAATTCCAACGGAGGAGTTAGACATGGACGAGGTATTAAATTGCAGTCCCACTTCAAAACGTTTGGAATTAGAAAGCAGTGACCTAATCAAAGAAGAAAAATTAGAGAAAAAGGGTAAAACGAAAAATAATTTAAATAAATTCGGAAATAAATTAGGGCTTAAGATTACAAAGAAAAGAATAAAAATGAAAAAAGCGCATATTGAAAATATTGTAGAGCAAGATAAAGTTCACGATATTTATGATTTTGAAGAAACGCAAGATAATACAGATTTATATATACCTAGCAACCTCCAATCGTTTAGATCCCAAATAGCGGACAAAAGCAAAGAAGAGGACAAAACTGAAAATGTTGACAGTGAATCCGAACTTAAAAATATTGAAAGTGACACAGAAAGTAATAACCAATACGTCGACTCCTTCAGTGTTGAAGCACAATCAGTATCCTCGTTCTCAACTGAAACGGAATCCAGTACTTCCATTCGAAAAAATTCAGGCGTTCAAAATATTACCAAGAAAAAATGTGTAATCATGGGTCGCATATTTAAAAACGCATTTAAAGCAAAATCAGAGGAAATTAAAGAAATCCCCTTAATTGAAACACCTAAATTAGTACAAAATTTCATTTTAAATTGCCCCGAAAAAGTATCTGAAGATAGAGTTAAAATGACAGAAGAAGAAATGGACATTCTATTTGATCAATTATTAGAAGAAAATAAGGGTTTACCAAAATCCAAATCGGAAAGTAATCTTTCAGTTGCCGCAATGAAACAAAGATTCGTGGCGGAAAATAAATTTTCTAGAGGTAGGCCACCTAAAAATGGAAAACAGAAAAAGCGACCACGAAAACAAAGCCAATCAAGTGACGATGAATTTAACGTAAGCAAAGCGCCCAAGAAACGTATCATTAGAAAAAAGACTAAAGTTAGAGATAATGGTATTAACCTAGAGCAAGAATTAAAGGAATGTATGGGAGTGGCCGGTAGAAAAAGCCAGAGAAAATGCACCAGCGGTAAACAAAACGTACTCGCTGAAGTTTGGAGTTCTGACGATTCTGAATTTGAAGCAATTCTTAAACAAACCATGCAGCAATCTCAACAATGTCAACTGGCACAAACGCCAATCGAACGTCCTGAAGTTCCAACTGAACTTCCTAAAATTCCAATTGAACTTCCTAAAATTTCAATCGAACAGCATAAAATTCCAATTGAACATACCAACCGATCTGAAATATACAAAGAAATAATTGAGGATGTTGTTAAGTCAAATGCAGAAATTGAACCAATTAGTCCAGAGTTTTTGAAGGAAATTGTAAAAGACATAGAAGAATCCAAACCCAAGCCTCGCAGAAAATCAAATCACAAACCTAAAACTGACAAAATCCCACGAATAAAACCTCAAAGTTCTGAAACCTTGGCGTCAAATCGTAGAAAACGTGCCGCCGTAGACACGTTATATTATTGGTCATCTTCAAGTGATGACGATTCCCAAAATCTTATTGAAATTAAATCAGTACGTGATGAAAATGACGAAGATGATGATAGACCCATGCAACATGGATGGATCGTTGGAGATTCACCTAAAAAATTAGTCACTATGTTAGCACAGGCTAAAGGCAAAAAAGTTGATTCCAAATCCGTTAAGGAGCAAAGTAAAAAACGCACCACGATTTAAACAAAATAAATGTGTAGGTAATTATAAAAATA
>JARJDX010090227.1:0-10391 GCA_030264735.1 Gymnusa sp. GC000175
TGGAGTTGTTGAACGATTTTGTTCCTGGTCCTTTGGACAGGTACAGAAAACTTGCTTCTTTTGATTGGAAAAAGTTAAAAATCAAAATAGAAACTGAAGATATTATAAGATTTAAGGCGAGTAATTTATTTTAATAGATTTTAATACAATGTTAAGTTTAAAAAAAACTAAATTTTGTGAGGTAAGCTTCCATTTTAAGTTAGTTCCGGCGAAAAGTAAAGTTAATATCAAAATTGATTCGCGGACCCCATTTTAAGTACCGCTGCGTCAAGAAAACCTCATTAATTTTTTCCCAATGGCAAATGCAACTTAATACAGTCAAGAGGTTGAACCCGAGAACTTTTGAACAAAAACTTAATACTCTACCACTAAGCCACTAGCTTTTTATTATTTTTTTTTCTTTATTTTAGGATAAATTAGTTCAAGATTTAAAAAAGCACCCGTCATGCCACCCCACGTACAAAGTCCAAAGTTTAGACGATGTTCGAAAACAAGCCGTTCTCAGAGCAAAACATTTGTTAAACATTTCAGATACAAATATAATGAACATGTTTGATAACGTGGATAAGTTTGCGGCGCATTTAGAAATTTTAGGACATTTCGATCCCAGCACTTGCATCAAAAATTCCTTAAACAGATTAATGTTCCTATCAGCGTTGCAAACTTCCGGTACGGATAAACACCATGAAATCGCTGAGAAAGTTGAAAAGGGAGAAGTAAGTGTTTTGAATTTTGGTATAATTTGTACAATATTGATGTAATGTCTAAAGAATTTAGGGTGTTTTTGCTTGACCGAAATTGGACACGGATCAAACACAAATGGAATGCGTACGAGAGCTACTTTTGATATGATTAGTAAAGATTTTGTCATGCACACTCCTGATTTTGAAGCTGCTAAATGTTGGGCTGGAAATTTGTCTAAAAGCGCTACGCATGCTTTGGTTTTTGCCCAACTTTATACACCAGATGGAGTATGCCACGGCTTGCATCAATTCGTCATACAGATTAGAGATGAAAACACTTTTCACACGTTTCCTGGAATCACCATTGGTGACATGGGTGAAAAAGTCGGATTAAATGGTCTTGATAATGGGTTAAGAAATTGTATAAATAAAAATTATCGCAACTCATAAATTTGATTTTAGATTTTTAATTTTCGACAATTACCACGTTCCACGAGATGCGTTTCTTAATAGAAACGGAGATGTAAATGATGATGGTGTTTATGTTACATATTTAAAAGATCCTAGAAAACGTTCAGGTTCTTCTCTAAGCGCTGTATCATATGCTAGACTAACTGTTGGCGTAGTTTGCACGGGATATTTGACTAAAGCCATTACAATCGCCATTCGTTATTCAGCTGTAAGGAAACAATTTGGGCCTGATGGCGGAAAAGAAATACCAATACTAGAATATCAATTACAAGTTAGTTACTATTAAACAATTTTTTTTTCTGATTTTCATAATGAGACTAATTTTCTCCATGGTTTTTAATTTTATACTACTACTATTGCTTCCTTCCAACTTTTTCTCCAGTTTTCAAATTTTTGGCGATTGCATTACCCCATATTTCTTTTAGTCTTCTTCGTTTCTTTATTCATCTGCATTTTGACTTCAATTTTCCAGCATTAATCTGGTCACTGGTCACATTGCTGATCCATCGCTTGCGCTGATGACTTTGGTAGCAGCTTACTCGTCAGGTCTGACCAAGAAATGACCGAGTTGGGACGTCATGGTTTGTTGAACTTATCTACAAATTTCTCGGCTGTTTCCCGGTTCTGGAGGCGGTTGATGCTATAACGTCTCTTTGCGCGGATTTGAAGTCGTTGTTTCGGCTTTGCATTAAAATCGCCCATGACAAAGTTTATGTCACCATTGGGAGAGGACATAAAGCATGCTTCGAGTAAAAGGTGTTCATGTGCTCGTCATCATCTTGTTCGGTGGAGGCATAGTACTGTATGATGGTTGTTCGAATGGTAGACCTGGCATACCACATCTTCCAAACGCTTTGTAGCACTGTGAGTTATTTTGATACTATCTGTATTTTCTTTATACAACTTCTGTACTAGTCTGACGAAAATATCATCGAGCACCACTTTCATCAGCGTATCGATGATGTGCTGGTGGGCTATGGATAAAAATGTGTTTAGCAGATTATTATTAGTTTTTGCGTTGTGTTTCTTTGAAGAATTTATTTATATTCCTAACATCCATCTCCCTTACAAAAGCTTTTCTTGCTTTCTGGCACCACCTAGTGATTAATGAGCAGGACTCAGATAACCTAGATTCTTCTGTATATACCAGACTCCATTTTGATCACATGTATCCAGTCGCTTATTGATCAGAATTGCTACTCTAGATCAAAGTTCATATCAGCGTTCTTCTGGTATAGTACATGTGCCTTTGGTCACACTAAGATATCCAATTTTGTACGGTTTAGATCGTTTTCTAGAGTTTTAATCTGTTTGATCAAGTTGCGGTTTGGAATTTGGCTTCCTTATCAGTCCGAACACCCTTTATTTAATGCATAATTTTTATCGGTTCTGTAAGTATATTTAACCTAAAAAAACCCTTTATCCGAGCTTGGGACCGGCAACAGTTTTGCTGAACCACTCAATCCACCCAGCTCCCACTGCAGGCGAAGTTACTACTTATGGTTTTGATTCCTCAAGCATGACCCATTATTTCACTTTTAAGCAACACCGTTTGATTCCATTTTTGGCTTCAACTTATGTAATGAAAATATTTGCCATGTACGTGTCCAGAGAACAATTTATAACAAGCATGAATATTTTCTCGGGTGTGTCACGTGGCGATGCATTTGAATATGGAACTGAAATGCACGTAATTTCCGCCGCTATTAAATCAATTTATAGTTGGTTAGCACGTGATGGCATTCAAGAATGTAGAGAATCTTGTGGAGGACACGGATATCTCAAAGGTTTTATATTTATTTATTTATTTTTATCTATCTATCTTATCTCTATCTATCTATCTATCCATCTATCCACTTATCTATCTATCTATACATCTATCCAATTATTTAAAATTATCCATCCATGCATCAATGCACCCAACATCTATCCGTATATTCATCCATGTATTTATGCATTTATCCATATATCCATCAATCCACCTATTCATCTATCCATAATTATACATCTCATCTATACATCTACTATCTACTTTTCTCTAGCCATCTACCCATTTTTTTATTTAATCCTTAAGTTAGTCTATCCATCTATCCATAATTATCCATTTATGCATCTACGCATTCAACCATCTTTTCATCTATCTATCTATCCAACTATTAATTTATTTAGACTTTAATACCAATATTTGTAGCATCAAGACTTGGAGATTTAAGAAATGAAAACGATCCCGTTCTTACTTATGATGGCGATAATAACGTTTTGTTACAACAGTGCAGTAATTGGTTGATAAAAATGTGGGCTTTAGTTATTGAAGGAAAGCCGTTAGCTTCACCTCTTCATTCCGTTGATTTTCTCAAGCAGGCTAAAGATATTCTTAAGAATAAATGTGAAACTCAAAGCGTCGAAGAAATATCACAACCAGAATGTTTGTAAATGGAATGTTTTACTTTAATTATTTGTATAATTTATTTCTTTGTAGATATTGTAGGGATGTATCAATGGCTGGTATCTTACTTATTGGAAACCACTTATGAAAAATTTTGGAATAATTTAAGTACAGGAAAGAGTGAGTTTGATGCAAGAAATGACAGTCAAGTTTATTTTGCTAAAAATTTGGGTTTCGCATATATTGAGGTATGAAAATGTATTTTTTTTTTTTGAAAACTCCAATTTGACTATTTAAATATAAATGTTCTTTCCATATATCAAACTGTGAATATTCTCAGAGGCTAGCAACTTGGAGTTAACAATCCCTAGCTGGATCTGCTCCCTTCATCAAGTAGTCTCCCTTTTCTTTCATCTTTCCTGTTCGATCCCTCTTGACTCTTGTTTACTTATCTCATATCATCGATGCTGTAAGAACACTTTTTTTAGTGTCGACTTAGTGGACCCCATTTATGAAGAATTGCATTACTTTTTAACCAATATCAACCTAATACCCGGGGATTGAACCCATGTACTTTTGAACCGAAATTAGTGCTGTACTACATGATTTTTAAAAATTTCTTTTTCTTCCAGCATTTCATGCTACAAACATTTATTGCTTTCATTAACGAAGTAGAAGATAAACCAATGAAAAACATATTAAGAAAACTCGCGGCACTATTTGGTTTATTTAGAATTGAAAAACACATCGCACACCTTTATCAAGGTGGATTTTTCGTTGGAAAAACACCGAGCAAAATTTTACAAGAAGCAATTTTGACTTTATGTTATAGCTTGAAAGATGATGCAGTAGGCTTGGTGGATGTTATTGCTCCTTGTGATTTTCTCTTAAACTCAGTTTTAGGTTCTTCTGATGGACAAGTAATTTGTTTATAAAGTTCGCACTGTTAAAATGTTATTTATGCACATTTTTAGGTTTACAAGAATTTACAATCAGCATTTTATAAAGGTGATAATGTTTTTGGACGGCCTTCATGGTGGGAAGAAATTGGTGCATGGAAGTCTTCCAAGTTATAATTTATTGGAAATTATTTATTAATATTTATTACCATATTACCTTATTTAATTTATATCACATATCATAGTTGAACAAACTTATTTAGCTCAATGGTCTACTCACCTCCTTAAAACTAGTAGCAAAATGTAAAAAAACGGCAAAAAAATACGTTTATTACACCATTATAATATTGTGTCTAGAATTTAAATAAGGAGTTGTTTGTTGGGTGTAGGACAAATAAAAGGTTAAGGAGAAAGAAAAACTAACAGATAAACTTACTAAATTTAGAGTGCGTCTCTTGATAACTAATATCAATACTAAGCTATGGCTGGGATTTTTTGATTTGTATGTGTACTCGCTACTTCAGTCACTGGTGATTTGGGTGGCCTGATTTTATTATAGTCTTAATCTTTGAACTAAATAAAGTGGTCACTGAAACAAACACAACGTAAATACTGCAACAGGCACGTCTGCTGCCTTCAACAATACACAAGAGTGCAACAAACAAGTAAAATATTTATTATAAAATAATTAAACATTACATGGCTATAAATTAATTTAATTTCTTTATTTTCGCATTATAATTTTGAAGATTGCCAATGTACGATTTCCTTCCACCACGTGGGTCTTGCCAAAGCATCATCACCACTAAAGAATGCGGAATGGATATGATTATAAACCTGAAACAAAACGAATCGTTTTCGCATCCAAAAACTTCAAAATTGTAACGTACTTGACCATCAGAATACCCCAAAATTGAATTCATAAGAAAATCACAAGGAGCGATGGCGTCCACCAAAGCCACCGAATCGTCTTTTAAATCTTTGCATAACTGCAAAATGGCATTTTGTAAAATAATTGCAGGCGCTTCACCCGTGAAAAATCCGCCTTGGTAAAGATGCCCGATATGTTTCTCTATGCTAAAAAGGCCGTATAAACTTAAAACCCTGACTAGAACGTTTTTAACGGATGCATCTTGCGTTTTGTTGATGCAAATAACAAATCGGTGGATGATGAAATGCTGGAAAAAACAATTTAAATGTTTTCGTTACTATTACCTTTATTATATTTACTAAAAGATAAATTTAAGTCAAGCGCTAGATTAAAAAACCTATGAAAAAACAAACAGCGATGATAGACGCACAAGAAGAAGGAAAAGTACGAGCGGAGGTGACTTGGAGTAGAATTAATGTAGAAGGATAAGGACGTACAAGAATAAATATAGAAAACTTAAGAAACACAAGGAAATAAGTAAGGTTATGTATTACAAACAGTTTATAAATGATAAATCTCTTACTTCAACATAAGCAAGTGCTAATCCTTAGCCTAAATCTAAAGAAATTAAATTACTTCTTGGGATAAAAACAAGAAAGCAGTAGTTTTAAAAACGTGATATAGATCCAAGAGAAAAGAGAAGAACAAGCAGAGGTAAAACCCTAAGAGTAAAATAAAGGTAGAGAAATAGGAAAGTACAAGAACAACAAAACAAAAAATAAAAAACTCAAAAAGCACAAGAAATTAGATTCGGTTAGTAAAATAAAGCTAGGTTAGGTAGTATATAATTTAGGTTAGAAATTGGATAAAGTTAGGTTAGGTATTGGATTAAGTTAGGTAAAGTATTAAATAAAGTTAGGTTGGGTAATAGATAAAGTTAGGTTGGGTATTAGATATGTTGGGTATTAGATATAGTTATGTTAGGTATTAGATAAAGTTATGTTAGGTATTAGATAAAGTTGGACGAATATCTTACTTCAACGTAAGCGAGTGCTAAATTTTTGGCATGAAACACTTGAATATTATTCCTGGCTTCAAAACTATCCTTTCCTTCATTTAAATAAGTCTTGTACTTGTCGTGCGTTATTTTTAAGAGGTAACAAACTAGCCATTGGTACATCCGCATGATATCTGCACAAAAACTAAAAATTACCAAAGATTTTGCTAAAATATTTAATACAAACATTCAGGTCGTGAAATTTGTTCAATATCCTCAGCTTGAAATTTGTCTTTAATAATCTGCTTGGCATGTGTAAGAAAATCAATGGATTGCATTGGTGAAGAAATTTTTTTTCCTTCAAGCACCTCGGCCCAAATTTTTAACAACCAGTTGGATGTTTGTTGGTGCAAAATGTTGTTTTCACCTTCATAAGTGCAATTAGCATCATTGTCTTCTCGTAATATACCAAAACCCGATGCTAAAAATTGAAATTTAAAGTTTGACTAAGAAATATTCTTTTATCTCTTTTGGTTTAACTTTTAAGTGGAAGATTTTTGAATAAAGTGACGTTTCGGATTAAACATTAACTTTAAAAGGGACGCTGTCTAGCGGTAGATTATAAACTAATTATAGGCGGGAGACCTTCATTGATTTCATATAGAACTGATCACTTATATGTAAAGTTAATTCCCAATAGGGGCCCATTTTTCATCAAACCTTTATTAAACTTACTATAACTAGATCATTTTAATCCTAAATTAAATTATTAATCATCCAACAGGATAAGAACGTATCATTACGATTAAAATTTTTGGAGTAAAGAAATTTTATAGATTAAGGTAAGGTAACTTTAAAGATTAAGGATTTTAGTAATAACCTTTTAAATATCCGTGCCCTCCACAAGCTTCACGACATTCTTGAATCGCATCACGAGCCAACCATCCGGAAATTACTTTACTAGCTGAAGATAACCCATGCATTTCAATCCCATATTCCGCTGCGTCTTCTCGTTTGATACCTAAATAACCATTGACGGTGTTCTGAATTTGCTCCTTTACTAAATACGTGGCGAAAATTTTTAGGGCGTACGCCCCAGCTAAATACGGCAGCAGACGATATTGCTACAAAAAGTTGTATTACGTAAAAGTAATTTTCGAAATTTAGACCTTTTTGATTCAATAAATGATATTCATTGGTGGTGTTGCAAAAAATTAATTTTAATAATTTTGAACTTTTGGATGTTATTTTTCCTTAACTTACTTGTGATTGATATTCTAAAACAGGAAGTTCTTCCTGATCATTTGGTCCAAATTGTTTCCTAATAGCTGAATATCTAACAGCAATGGAAATTGATTTGGTTAAATATGCAGAGGCTATTATGGTGATAATAACTCTCACTGCTGAAAGTGCAGCTAAAGAAGCACCAAATTGCTTTGTTGGATCTTTGAATGAAGTTACGTAAATACCATCCTCATTAACATCACCATGTTTATTTAGCAAAGCATCTCGTGATACGTGGTAATTGTTGAACATTAGGAAACTAAAATTGGCACAAATTTTAGCAGAAACCGTTAAGTCCATTCATTTTTAAGTTAGGAGGTGTGCAAACAATGTACAATTGATCGTTTGTTTAACTGCTCACCATGCTAGCTAATATTTATTGTAGACGTTCACGTGAACTTCTTTGGGCGCCTAGAATTACATGAAGGGAAGAATGAACGCTACGAAAGGAAAAGCAATGAGTAAAAACGACATGAAAAGAAACGCCAAAGTAGCAAGATTGTGAATAAAGTAGGAACGACAAGTTAGATCATTGAGAAAACAATAACGCCAAGAAAGAAAGCTAAAGGTGTAAACAATGTTTAATACTAGGTGTGTACAGTTTACAGCATGTGGACATTTCGACAGACGCAGATCATTGGTTTTTCGTTGTCTTACCATGATAACGTTCGTACATTGTTCAGTTGACGCGAACTTATCAGACTGAAAAAAAAGACGCCAAGAAAGAAAGAACTAAAATGAAGAAAAAATGAAAATAGAGGAAAAATTATAAGAAAGCTAAAATCAGCAGAAAAATGAACGATAAGAGGATAAATAACAAGGAATAACGAACAGTAAGGATGAATGACAAGGAATAATAAGCGCTAGAAGAGGCAAAACGACGAGGAAGAAAAAACGTCAGGGAAAAAGACGCCAATGAAGAAAGGAAGATCGACAAGGAAGAATAAGCGCTACAAAATGCAGAACGACAAGGAAAAAAGACACCAATGAAGAAACAATAGAAGAAAGGAAGATCGGCAAGGCAGGTAGAGTATTAAGGAAAGATTACCGTCAAGAAAGTAAGCTACATCGGGCATAAACATTGTTCAAAGCGTGATCGGCATGTAGACCCCTCGACACATATGATTGGTTGTTCATTGGCTCGCCATGCTAATATACATACATTGTATAATTCACGCGAACTTGTTTAGAGACAAACTTGTTTACATACGTTCTATCTTAGAAATGAATATACTGTAGGTTTAATAACAAGCATTTTGAACATGGCTAAAATTTGGTTTTCATTAACATCCATTAAAATGGAAGAGTGAGAACTCAAAATTAATTTTAAGTTCTAGCAAAAAAAATGTATCTACCCATTATCCAAACCATTTAGCCCACATTTTTCGCCCATGTCGCCCACAATTATTCCAGGATAAGGAAGAAGAGTCTTCTCATCCCTTACTTGAATAACAAACTGTTGCAAACCGTGACATACTCCATCTGGGGTATAAAGTTGGGCGTAAACAATGGCATGCGTTGCGTTTTTGGCTAAATTGCCTGACCAACATTTAGCGGCTTCAAAATCAGGCGTGTGGATGATAAAATCTTTGCTTTCTTTACTATACGTTACTCTTGTTTTCATGCCTTTCGCGTTTGATCCGTGTGCTATTTCAGTCAAACAAAAGCAACCATAATGCTTAAAAGAAAGTTAAAAAATTACAAACAAGCTTTTGAATTATAGTCACATTGGATTTATGTTGACAATGCGGTCAAGTTTTTGTGCAAAGTTTTGTCAATTGGAAAGAATTGGAATACAAGATTTGTTCCAAACTGTATTACGTTTACTTTTTATTAAAAGGCTTTAGGCTGCTAATACTATCATAGATTAAGCTTAATGTCAATAGGGAGGATTAAAATTTAATTATAACAAATTTTTGATATTACCAACCTAAGTCTATTATCACTGCCGCCTAAAGTATTGAATCAATACAGCTTGACCAGTATATATTGGCATGTAAAAAAATATTTTAAATAAAATTTTCTATCAAATTTTGCATTGTGTACACTGTACAGTACTTTGCTTCAAGATAGCGCCACCACTCCCACTTTCAAGTGGGAGATACTTGTGCGCACCTATAAGTTGTCAGCCAGCTAGACTTGGTCAAGCTGTACTTAAATTTACCATTCTAATATATTTTTACCTTTCCTTCATAAATGCCCTCGACGATTTTTGTATGCTTTTCAGTACCTAATGTTTGTATTACTGAGGTAAACATAGCTCTATTTAAAGCATTTTTAAAGCTTGTGCTAGGATCAAAAAGGACTAGAACTTCCATGCAAGCTGCATATTTGTCTAAATTATCTACCATGTTCATCAAGTCGGTTTCAGGGATTGTCATTAAATATTTCATTCGTAAAATGCTTTGTCGACGTAACTCGTCAATGGTTTGGTGTTTGGTCGTTGGATGGCATATTGGTTCTTTTTTTAAATCTTCAATTAATTCAGCCTAAAATATTTAATGAAAACACAATGAGTAAATTTTGTTTAATAATGTTTAGCCAGGCATGTTTTTTAATTTTTAGTATGTCGAAAAATTTTAGGACGTGGTTCAATAGCGGGCTGTAGCTCCATAAGAGCTAAAATTTAATAAATTCTACTTCTTGTGCAATAAATAATTATTTACTGTATAAAGGAAAAACATCCCTATAGAGCTAATAAAAAATGCACCTGAATCAGTACTGGAACTGATAAGGGAATTATTCAATAAATGCATGATGGGTGATAAAATTCCTAATGAATGGAACCTAGGATATATTA
>JARJDX010090242.1:0-11209 GCA_030264735.1 Gymnusa sp. GC000175
CATATTTCAAAAATTTTCGCCATTACTACCTCCGAGAAGAAATTGCGCTTTAAGTGGCAAAAAGTAAATTTTTCTGTTCCAAAAGAGCGGTAAAAAAATCTCTGCTTCGCGCGATTTTGACCTTGAACCCTCTTTTTGAACAACAAATTTACTTCCCGCCACTTGGAGAGCAAATAACTAATGCGTATCGCTGGGAAAATAATTTTTTTTTGCTTTCGGTGGTTTTGTGGACTTCGTATTTGCTTCGGTCCACAAGCAAAAAAATCTATCCGTTCTGGGATAATTTTAATTTTGTTACGCCGACCGAAGATAATTTGCACGTCTCAAAGGAATTTTATTTTTATTGCTTGATGCAAATATTGCAATGAGTGCGAAAAACCTATGGTTGCCTACCATGCGGAGGTGCAGTCCACTTATTGTATAATAAATGGCGTATGGCTTCACTATATGCTCCTTTTACTTTGTGACGTCGATATCCCACTTACTCTTTCACTCCCACCGTCTTCTTCCCGTAAACACCCCATTTGCCTCTCTCACCTACGCTTTTATGTTTAAATAGCGGAGCGCATAAATCATTTAGTCTCTTGAGCTCTTGGCTCACTCCGACCTGCTGCTTACCCTTCCTGTCTAGTCTGACAAGTCGCAGCGTAAGTTCTCGGCGGGTCAAATTCCATTACCGCAGCTAGATTATTGTCCGCTCTGCTAGACGCAGCGTTTTCGGGTCCCAGCTAGCATTCTATCGCCACCGTAACAGTTCTATCAGCCTTACAGTCGCAGCGTAAGTCCTTGGCTTGTCAGCGACACTTTCCCCCGTCCATCTGTCTAAGCCTCCGTACCGGCTGGAAGTAAGAGTTTTTGATATTTTATTAATTGTAAATTTCCACATTGTTTATTTATTTTAAACCTCTACCATTTATTTCATTATTTAACAAAGTATTTATTTATGTTTGAACCTTATATTTTATTTTTGTGCCTTGGGATATAATTATGACTTTTAATCTTAAACCCTGCCGAGCAAAGTCAGTTCCACGTCACAGTAAAAAAGAATATACCTTTAAGTACCTACAACAAGCTAAAAAAAATTAAATGGAACCAGTACAACACCAAAAACACACGAATAGTTGGAGCAACGTAGTCAGGAAAAATATGACACACATCAAAGGCATGTTAATAAAAATAAAAGTTACTGCATTAACAATAAAATGCAAGAAAATAATTTAAAAATTACAGCCATCGATTGCCTACCCAAGCATGACCCAAAAAGAGATAAGACACCCAAGGAAGCGCACTATTCTCTCCGGCAAAGGGGCTCGACAGTGATTATGACTCCAAAAGTATACCAACACATTGGCCCACGGACTTCGAGAAAATACCCGATTTATTATACTTTTATATCATTAAGAAATTTTTATAAAACTACAATGAGATTAAAGAAAGGCTGGATCATTTCTCAGTAATAGCCATAGCCAACAAACACAAACACTGGGTAAGTCTCCAAGTCAAGTTACACAACCTAATTAAAAAAAAAACTATCTTACTGGAATTAGAGTTATGAAACTTGAAAAACGGCGAATAAGAAGACAATGGCTACAACAAAAACCTACCAAATCAAATCACCCAGCAGATGAGGCGAAAGTTAAAGAAAATCAAAAATAAAATGCTAAGTTTCTATCCAAAGAAGCCTTCATATAAGAAAGATACAGACTACTCTATTTGGAGAGCCACTAAAAATGAAAGAGGCCTCACACACCAAATTCGCCTGTAAGAAAATATGATGGCACCAGAATTCACCAGGAAACTTTTATGCTGATTACTTAGAAAAAACATTCTAGCCACATAAAATACAAGCTAACGAGGAGGTACCGGTATCCACAGAAAACCCTCCAATGAGAATGACACCGGTAATAGATGCCTTGGTAAAAATCGTTCTTCTTCTTCTTCTTGTAGTACCAAAATTGTTACCAAGAGTGGGTGACTTTCCTTCTTACTTTGGTGACATGCGTTTTGTCTACTATCACGTGAAAGCAAGGAACTTACAGTATAAAGTGATTTAAGAACCACTAAATTGAGGACATATACTAATGGTGGTTGCCCATTGCAGTCCGAGGGGACGTGGTCAAAGTTGGTTTTTCAGGATTTGAACCCTGGAGCTTTAGCTAAATAGTCAAGCACCAAGCTACGACTACAAAAAAGTATCAGGATACGACTTCATAACGGGAAATAAGTAACCAGGAAAGCAATAGCCAAATTAACCAACCTAATCAATTCTTCCTTTAGGTTCAAGTACATCCCTTGGTCCAGAGAAAATAGAAGAAATTCTTCTGATTCCAAAGCCTGGACAATCGACCAATGTTGACCAAAAAACTAGTATTAAGATGACTGAAATCCAATATAGAACAAAAGTGTATTATTCCATTGCATCAGTTTGGATTCAGGAGCAAACATGCAACTGGAGATCAAGTGCATAGGATTACGGATTAAATGGAGAAATTTAGATATTGCCCAGGCTTTCGGAAATGAATTAGTTAGAACATAACAAGGCAGTGGCGTGCAACCTCTTTTCTATATTTTTTTGAAAATTCGAAAAAAAATTAAAAAGCTTTAAAAAATCATAACCGGAAACGGGGACAAAATTAAAAAATGTACTCTGTCAACTTAGTGCGCACTTCTTTCTTTATTGTATGTCTGAAGCTGCATTACACTACGCAAAAACTAAAAAAGTTATTAAAACCTCTTCGTAAATGAAAAAAATAAATGTTGAAGAACTAAAAAATTAAAATCGAAAATTTCAAGCCGCAGTGATAACAACGAAGTAATAACCGGAGTAGAAGACAAACCTTAAAGGTAGAAACAACACATAAATCGCTTTAATATGACGGAAGACCAGCATCATGATTGGTAGAAGGCTTAGTGAGAAAATGAAATTCCAAGGAGTAGTCTTAGAGGTACAGATGTTTTTAGGAAGGAAAGAGAAAGAACCGTGCACATGCTTACCTTGAATTATTTAATATAAAAAGTAATAGAAAGTCTAAGGGATAACACTGCATGTTTGTGGAGCTCAAAGCGGCGTATTGAATAGTAAATAGAGGTTTTCTTATTGAATGTTTAAAAAAGAGAGATATCGGAGCAAATGTTAGAGAATATTAGATAGCTGTACAAGTAGTCGAGTGATATTGGAAGAATTTAGATCTGAAAGCTGTGTAGTATGATCATAAGTATGGAAATAAAATAAAGGATTAAAAGATTAAAAAGATGTCCTGTTGGAAACTTGGTTAAGAGAAGCAAAACTTTAACATTAATGGTGGCTGGTACAATTCAAAGTAAGGAGAAATCTAATTATTTAAAAAACCACCGGTTTACTTAAAGATAGCGCTAATGGCTGATGCTTAGCAGATCATTGCAAGATATAGATGTTAAAGTGAAGAATAAGGTAGAAGATACTGATTGTCAATGAAAGATATGTGGGATTTTTTTGTGTAGAATGGATGAGTAGGAGTCGGACAAGAGAATGTATCGGAATTGAGTGTACGGAGAAGAAAAAAGAAATTGAGTGGACGGAATGCATGAGTAAAAACTTGAAGGAACTGAATGCAATGGGAAAAATTAAATATCGCAAAGTGAAAGGAAATGGCTGAAGGTGTTAGACGCTGGGTGGTATGTGGTGTTTATATACATCTATATATTTGTAATTTTGTGTAATTTATTATATTGTAGTGTAGCAGAACATATATTTAATTACTACGTAGATCGCTACGGTAGGCAACCAGTTGCACTCAATTATCTTTTCTAAACCCTCATAGGTGGCTTAAAGAGCCATACTTGTACCGAGCGTATGCTACATCTCCGCTTACATTCGTGTTGTGCGTTTTTGTCTGCCATTACACATAAGCGAGACCTACAGTTTAATGTGCGTTTAGAACCACTAAATTGAGAAAGTTTTCCTGGGGCAAGTACCCTCGGTGATTGCCCATTGCCTTCCGAGGAGAAAGTGGTCGTAAAATTCTGATGTTGATTTTTCACGATATGAACATTAAACCTTTAATATAGCAGACAACGCACAGCCCGACTAAGTTACAACCACTCCTAACGTAGGGTATAAACAATTCGAACGACATTTTTGCAATCGAATTCGTGTGTACTTAAATCGCTTCAGGCAGGTGACAGGTCTTTTGTGCCACCACTATCAAAGCGATAGCATGTGTGTGCCTTATGCGAAAACGACCTTGAGTCACATGTACTTTGGAAGCAGAACCTTGCACTAAAGTGTTACTGGTTTTGCTACATATAGGTGGATTTACTTTTATATTATTTTATTAATTGCTTGTATTTAAATGCTCAATAATTGTAACAAGTGCATGATTTGTATTGTGGGATGTTTTATTTTTTTCTAAATATAGCACCACATACAAATCAACAATTGGAATAAGCAAGCAAACAAAGTGATTAATAACTAAAAATTAAGAACTATTTTAAATAAATAAAGCCCAAAATTAAATTTTTTAGAGTTTGAAATTTCTGAGCTGGACACAAATTTTTTAATCACGAACGCCCGGGGAATCTATCGGTTCCAATTTATCTGGCGCCCAACGTGGGGACGATCGATTTCCTTTCATCGGGTGCGCGGTTTATTATAAACTATTGAGAATGGGTGAAGAATATAAAATATTTAGAGATGATGGCGGGAGAAAAAAGTGGTCAAGAGAAGAAGAAACAAGAAAAAAGAATAAAAATAAAAGCCAAATGTTAATATTTAAAAAGTTATAAGAAAAAAGAGCCAATAAAAAGTAATAAAATAAAAGCAAAATCAACGAACCTGAATATCGAATGACGTCATTATTTCTTCTATTTCTTTTTTGATAATAAACATTCTTTCTGCTAAATAGTCTTTAATTTGACGTGTTTGTTTGTTTTTCGGAATTATCGGTATAACATAATTAAAACACGAAAAGTCGTTAGTTAGAACATTTTTAAACTTGTTTGAAAATAATTGTAAAAAGCGTGTTTTATTAATCTGCACTGGAGTAAGTGCAAGTATATCTTCAGGAATTTGCACGTTTTCAGGAGTGTGTTTTACAAAGTATTCGGCTAGGCTAGCAGAATATACAGTCATTAAAACTGTAAATAGGGAAACACCAAACTTCTTCTTGATATTTTTTATCTTGTTAAAATAGTCATGGGTTAATTCATAACTAATTGTACATAAGCTTTTTTCATGAGTTGGACCATCAAAAATAATATTGTTTGTTACTCTTTTTTCAATCATATCCATATTATATTTTAAATGCGTTGGGTATTTATTAATATTATGTTTATTAGCAGCATTATACATTTTTTCTGCATATTCAGTATTAGAACTAAGATGATTAAAAAATAAATTCGTTAAAACGTTATACAATGAGAGTCCGTCACCAATCGCATGATCTATTCTGAAGATTATAACGAATTCTTTCTTACCGGTTTTTGTTGTTCTTTCTAAAGGGGTTAAAACAAGTGTTATGTCCCAATTAAATTTGTTATTTCTGGGAAATGGTGACATGATATGATTTTCTAAAAGTTGCGATAATTTTTCTTCTGTTAGACTATCCTCATGACAAATAGTTTTTTTACAAACTTCATCTAATGTGATGTCGTCGATTTGTAGCAAATATAAGTATCCTAACAAACTCATTTGTTTCAAAGAAAAGGCATTTCTACCTATTTCCTTGTTAGAAATTATATTTTTAACTTTTTCTTGAGTTTCTTTAAACAGTTTTTCCCCACTTTTGTTGCTTTCTATTCGTATGATGCAATTTATTGCACTCTGATCTCCTTGCAAAGTTGGAAGCATATCACATCCTGTTATTAATCCTCTAAATTTACTTCCATAATAAATAGTAAGAGTGAGGCGAACAAAGCATTTATATAAATACAGCATTGTAAAACATATTGTCGAAACAACAATTAAAATTGGTGTTATTGGAATGGCCAAAAACGGTACCATTGGTTTCGCAATTGAAGTTGAAATTAATATCTATAAAAAAAATATTAAGCATTTAAGAAGCAAAATATAAGAAAATAACTAACCTTAGCTAATATAAAATTGGCTACAATCAAATTTGTAAATACTTTTTGTAAACCGAGGATGTCTGAAAAAAAAATCAATATCAATAATAAAAATATTTTTAAATATGTAGGTATAGGACCAACTAACTGATATAACTCGAAAAATAGACACCAAATGACAAAATATTTTCGAGTTTAATAGTTTTAAGGGGGACATTAGATTATATCAAAAAAAATATTATGTTCTCCTCCGGTGGGGCGGGAAAGAAAGGTAACTCTAAAATCTTAAATGAAAACCTCAAATTTTTGACGGTAAAAATACAAACATGTTATTATCTTGGATAGGCATGTAACGCATAGAGAAATTATCGCAAGATTTGTTTTTTTTTAAATTACAGCGTCACATACTGATTGGCCTAGAAATTCATATTTAGGCTTTTTACAAAAATTGGAAGTCCAGTGACTTTTGGCTAAAATCCACCAACCGTAACTGGAAGTTTCTTCATTAGATTTTCTGGTTGTTTGCAAATATTTCAAAAACTATCAATTTTATGTAAAAAACATCAGGAGTTCAAATGTGGTTAGAACTTGGTAATTTAAAAATCCGGACCAATAAAAGGTTATCCACAAGTCGATGTAGCTACAATTTGTGGTTGTGCACAATGTTGCCCGCGTGTTTGGTGGATGAAAGAATTCTTGTGGTTGAGTCGTCCTCGGAACGCGTTCCTAGGGTCGGCAACACTCTTCTTTGGCCCTAATTTCTTCCAAAACGGACAGTCAGCGGATCAATCCGCTGCGGTTTATGGTCAGACCTCCGACAGGGTAAGTTTCCAGGAGACAAAGGGATGGCTGCAAATGTAGCATTTGTCCTTGGTAACTTCTCGTGCACAACTCGCCTCCGGGAGCTACATCTCTATAGTAGCCATGGCGATTGAAATTCGACGTTCTCATTTGTGTACTCCATAGCGGGCTATAAAGATGAAGAAATATTCAAACTTATAAATTCACAAACGGAAAACACGTGAGTGCGTCTTCTAATACTCCATAAACCAAAAAGTAGCGCGTGCGTCTACGGATACCCCGTCTACCAAACAAATGTATAACGCCCCAACATTTGTCCAACCAAAGTGGAAGATATCGGGTGTGTAAGCCAAACGCAAAAAACGCAGGTGCACCTTCCAAAGAAGGCTGTACACCCAAATCCCTCAAGTGCTGAAAAGTGCACTTACGAAAAGGGGCAGCACGAAAACAAAAAAGGATCTGGTCCTCCTCTTCTAAAGCATTACCTATAAAACCTATAAAAATACCAAAGAAGGTAAAGATGAGGAACCCTTTAAGGACTTCTCCCTCCATAATTGAAAGAGAAGGAAAGAACAGCTATAGGGAGGCTGCCTCAAGACACTTTCAAGTAGCATTTATAGACGAACTCTGCCCTCTGGGCAAAATTAGCAAATGACATGCTGAGTTAGTCAAAAATGAAATGAAAAAGGAGCTGGACAAAATATTGACCGACCCTTTGTTAAAAACACCCACGTTCCATGAAAAACCAGGACCTAATAGTCAGAAGCTAGTGCTAGTCTTCCACACCGAGGAGAGGAAGAACACATTGGGAGACTTCTAGTCATCGTATTTGAAAATGAAGACGTATTTGCTTTTAAAGCCAAAGAAGGGCGAATTAGTTACAAATTTACCTTCTATCTTATGAAACTAGTTGAGACACTATCAACCAGTATAAAACATTGGAGGAAGAGCCAGCCTTAGAGGCCGAGGATGGCACAACACCGGAGTCAATTCTGGGATGTGACACTTCTAACCCACAAGCAACCCCTAATTACAGCCTACATAAGTACAATTCAATATAACCTGCATCATTGCAAAGAGGCTGTTGACACTTTATGCCAACACCTGGACAAGATGCAGGACATAATTTCTAAAATCCAAGTTGGATTGTAAAATCCAAAGTCAGCAGATTTGGCAAACAAAAGGGAAATGTGTACACACCCTACAGTAAGCCCAGTTTATAAATATACATACCAATGCCACAGATATCCACCATGACATTACGGTGGTAAGTCTTACAGCAAAGGGAAAAGAAAAGGATACCATCCACATGATGCCTCTTCACCAATAAAATAGTTTAAAAACCTGATAAGACACTGCACGGTAGAAAAAATCAACCTCGTTATAGGATGTGATGCCAACTCACAACATATCGTGTGGGGAAGCGACAATACCAAACGACAAACTCTCGCGGATTTTAGGTGCGCATGTAAATACCGAGCAACTTAACACGGTGGAGGATATCGAAACCTATGTAAATAGATTTTAATGCAACATCGTAGCAGCATATAAAGCCGCATGCCCTATAACAGAGGAACTTGGAAATGTTAAACCATGGAGATGCGGAGAACTTAGCCGCCTCAAAAGATCGGTGAAAGTCTTTTAACAAGGGAAAAAAATCCGACTGAAAGAGATACAAAGATATCCAACAGGAGTACAAAAAACTAAGAAGACAACGACAAATGTTAACTTGGCGATCTTTCTGCAAGGAAGTAGAAACTGCCTCGGTAGCCGTGAGGCTAAAAAAGATCATATCCAAAGACCCCATACAACATACGCCTCTTTCATCTCTTTCCATGTGGTTTTGACTTGCGCGAGTTGGAGCCACTTGCTCCCCGCATGTCGTTTTTTGTCATTCCGTTCTGTCTATGATCTTCCTGCTCTCCTCTTGCTTTGTCTTGGTCTCCATTGAATTAGTCTTAATGTGCAACTATCTTGGTGTTGCCTTGCCACGTGTCCCCATCGCCATTTAAATTCTGCGATTCTTTTCATTACTACTCGTCTACTACCTCTCTTTTTCGCCTGATTTTCTGGTATCTAAGTTTGTCTCGTATACCGTTGTTTTTTACATTATCCTTCGATGGTCCGCACTTTTCTGTGTTATTGCCATTGTCTCTAAACCGTATGCTTTGCGCTTAAGATGCTGTGGGATGTCCTTACTTCTGAGGATGTGTGCTAAGGGCAGCACAAGTTAGTCTTGTCCTGTTTTTTATTTCGACTGTCTGGTTTCTCCTTCGCAGCTTAATGACATGTCCAACGTAGGTATACTTTTCTACTTCTTTTATGGTGGTGTTATTTATCGTGGTACCCCCTTTTGGGTAACTTATAATTTTTGTCTTGAATAGGTTCATCTTAAGGTCCATTTGGTTGAATTTTATGCTTAGTTGTTCTAGTAAGGCTTCTAGTTTTTGCCTATCGTTGCTGATGAGGACGATGTCATCTGCAAATCGTAGATGGTTCAGGTACGTGCCATCGATGTTTATACCTTTATTGTCCCAGATTAGTGTTTTAAAAACGTCCTCTAGTGCCGTGGTAAATAGTGGCGTACCACCTTCTGATATTGATGTTGTTTGTTTTCAGGTTTTCATCTATTTTGACTTGAAGTTGCGTTCTCGTATATGTTTTTTATATGGTTTGAGTTTGAGTGAGTTGATTCTGGCTCCGTCCATTGCTTGTAAGATTGACCAGCTGGACCATGAAGTTAAATAATTTATGATAATCTACGAAAGCAAAGTGAATGGGTATGTTGTACTCTGTTATTTTTTCTATAAGCGTTTTTAATCTCTGCAGGTAGTCTATGGTGCTGAATCCTTTGCAAAAACCTGCCTGTTCTACTAGCTAGTACGCATTGAACTTGTTTGTTAATCTGTTTGTCAAAATATTTGCCATCTGTTTATGCAGGTAAGACAATAAATTGATGGGGCGGTGTTTTCGATGTTATTGTTATCGCTTTTTTTGGGGATCAATTTGACTTGGGCGTTTTGCCAATTATTAGAAATTCTTTCCTCGGTTAGACATTTTTTGAATAATATTTGTAGCGTCTCTTGTGGGATATCTCCCCTGAATTTCAACATTTCGCACGTGATTTTGTCCTCACCTGGGCTTCTGTTATTCTTCATCTGCTTTATATATCTCCGGTATTGAAATATCGGGTATCTCTTTCGAACTTACGTTGCAGACCTTGATGTTGGATATATTTGGATTCAGTATTGAGGACGTATATAGGCGGGCGTAGTCTTAGATGTATTCGGCTATATCCTTTTGGTCTGTTATAAGGGTTCTTTGTTGTGTTTTTATTTTTGTGATTTTAGGTTTAAGCAATGAGAGTTTCGCTTTTAGTACCTTCATGTTTGCGTTGTTTGCCTTAGTGTTTTCTATTAGCCTGGTCTTGTATGCTCTATTGTCTTTCCTAGTTTCTTTGCTTATTTTCCCATTAAGCTCCTTGTTTATGGGGGTGTTTTCTTCCTTTAATCCATTAATTTTATTGTACTTGGGCGTAGTCCACATTCTTTGTTGTTCCGGCCTTGTTGCGTAGTTACCTAGTGACGGTATGTATGTCTTCGCTAATCTTCTTTGTAAGTGTGTTAATATCCAGTCTTCTTATGCTATTGGTTGGTTCCAATTTCATTTTAAGCTTTGCCTTGTACTCTTCCATTAGGTTAGGCCTTCTGATCTTGGGAACTTAGGCGAGTGCATAATTTGATTTTTTTGATCCTGAGGTTTAGTGAGATCTTTGCCCTTACTAGCCTCTCCCTTGCTAGGGAAAGCAATAATAACATATAAATGATAGTTAAAAGCTTAGAAAACTTGTTTGCCAGAATAAGAGTTATTTACCTCAAAACAAAGACGGAAAATAACAAAAAAGAATAAATGAACGGCGAAATCTTGAGCTTAATGAAAGAAAGAAACAGAGATAAAGAATGTAGATATAACAAAATATGCAGAAGTAGACAGGAGTTTTAGAAATCCGGAAGTTAGAGGAGGAATGGTTCAATGCAAAGTGACAAGAAGTTAAGGACTTAGTCAGCAAGTACGATTATTTTAACCTGCATTAGAAGGTAAAAAAGAAGCTGCAGAAATGTATAGAGCAGTGGTTTTTAACCTTTTATTAGTCGCGGCCCCCTTAAAATCTTAAAATATTTTCGCGGCCAGTACCCTCATCCCCACCATTAGGTAACTCGTAATTACTCGTACAAAAAAACTTTCAAATATACCAATAAAACTAGTAACAATTTTTTGTTTGTTTGTAAAGTTATAAAAACTTGAAAAATTCTAATATTTTTGCGGCCTTTCTATATACTGTCCGCGGCTCCCTGTTAAGAATCCC
>JARJDX010090246.1:0-14159 GCA_030264735.1 Gymnusa sp. GC000175
CTGATTCTTCAGAAAATAAAAGACCAGTATGTCTCAAAAAGGAAGAATAAGACTTCAGGACGAAATAGGTAATTAATGGTAAAGTAGTTAACATGAAGCCAGGTTTCCACAGGTACTAGACTGGCGCCAGTTTAGTTGCACATGGAAAAATGCTACTAGTACTAACACCACTAATCATTGCGCCAGTATAAAGCAGTTATAAAGCAGTTATTTTTTCCGGCGCCAGTTCGCATGCCAACACGATAGTGCAATGCCTAAATTTTTAAAATATGGTTTTCAGAACTAATAATCCAATTGAAGCCATACGAATAATATCCATACCTCTGGAATCATAAATTGTCTATGATAGAAATAAAAAAGTTAAGAAAAATTGTTAAGTAATGTCGAATTCAGTCAGGGATTTTTAAATAAACATGAAAATCATAAAGTTACATTCATGTTTGCTTGAAATAACTTAGTTGACGAGATTTCAGTTCTGTTGCCAGTTGAAAACTAATAAAACATGTGGGGTGTTCCCCATTAAAATTTGCGCCATAAAACTGCCTTTGATTAGGTGATGCCAACGATTTCTGGGCCACCAGATCAGTGCTCCGTTGGTTAGCACGGGTCTTACTGTTGCGGTATATAGAAGACAGCTCCTGTTTTTTCGATAACTCTATAACGTTGCCAGAGGGAGACGCATGCTTGCATTGACGTGTGATGCTCATGTAAGCTCCTGTCAAAGATTACGTCAAGAAGTTTTTAAAGCTTGAGTTTTCCTATGCTTGTGAAGCGTCTTTGACGGGTTTATAGTCAAGTACTGGTCATTACACCAAAATTCAATTATCTTGAAGCCTTTCTGTACTAAGCTGCACAGAATCCTCTCTAATTAACCTATTAGTAAAATAGTTACATCATCCGCAAATCCTATAGTGTAGAATCCCTCCTAATTGTACAGCTTTCCATTTTGTGGACAACCTTCTGCAACAGTTTTCCTCATAGTGGTGTTTCCTACAGTTACTATTACTGTTTTCTTTTGTATCAAGTTTTTGTTTCATCCACTTAACGTGGTGTTTACTTCAAGCAGTTTCGATTTTGCTGAAATAGTTTTTGTCAATATCACACTCCTGGTTTGGACATTTTACTGTCCAGAGATATTGCGATGCGATCTTCAACGATTTGCAGCGCCGATTTTGTAAATTTAGAAGGTATGCGTGCTGGTTCATATGAATTTTATTTTTTGTGAGTGCTGAATTATGCACTAATTTAAATTAAAAAAGAAAACGCTAGTAATAAAAATTATTCTTTGTTTTTTTTCTTCAGAAGCTCTATTGCTATGCTCTTTTGTGGGCAATATTATTTAGATTTCACATACATGCGAATAAATAGTTATTGAAACCTATAAAATGGTATCTTCTTATTGAAAGAAACTTTATATGTACAATAAGTATTTTATTCACATGCACGTTAAAAATCCAATTGCAGTTGGATTATTGCATCAGCAAAATATCCAAGAATGGATCCACTGCTTGAAGTCAGGTTTTCAATAAGCGGAAAATATGTTAAGCAAAGAAAATTGTGTACCAATTTATTTAAATTATGTGATACATATTTTTTCTAAGTCAATTAAAAAGTATACGAAAACTACAAAACATTTGTGTTGTGTTATGAGAGACTTGAAGTAATTCTGTTAAACAATCTCTTCTGATTAATGGTAAGTAGCTTACATACTATGAAAGACAATTATCTTTAACTGCTAAAGGCGCATTTTCTAACGCCAGAACGGGAAGAAAATATAAAAAAAGAGAGAAATAAATGGTTTAACTCAAGTCGCAATTTGAATATATGTTTCGAGAAGTCGTAAATTTTCGTAATACTCTTTGTAGGACTCCGCATTCTTTTACTTAAAAATATTACTACTTCATCATATATAACAGAAATAATGGAATTTTTTTTGCGTCAGTTATTAATGGTCCTATTTAGCCAAACAGATTATTTCATGATTACAAAATATAACTTTCTTAACACTGTTTCAGTGAACACTTATTCTTTTTATTTTTTAAATTAATAACTTTATAATTACACTACCTACGTAACGTACCCCAACCTAACCTGTCATACAATAAGTGTCGTAATAATAATTAAGTAAATAATAATTTTATAATTATATTATAAATTATAATATATTATATGTTTAAAACCCCGTGTGGATTTTCTAGTCTCCCATCAGGCGCCACTACAGGTGGCGGGTAGGGGAATGCTCCCCAGATATGAATGGCGAATACGTGGGAAAGACCAAAACTAGTTGTGGCAATAAGCCTGCGACCCATTACATGTAAATGAACAGGTGGTGACAAAACACGACAGGGAAGATCAAAAGTACTTGAGTAGAAAGCTACTACAAGAGTACGATGAATGGTGATTAATAGTAAACATGTAGAAAACCAAATACATGTATGTGGTTAGTTCATCTAAGGAAAGGCCATGAAGAATACATATATCTGGGTACCAAAATCATTACAACGGAAGTGAGAGAAGAAGAATCATCATCATCATCATCATATGCAGCATTGTTCACACCACTGCAGGTGTTAAGCCTCTTCTCTGTCTGTAATGATGGCAACTTACACTACAGGTGAACCTACAATTTAACGTATATTCGAACCACTAAAGTTACATGATTTCTTATCTAACTCCGGACCAGAAAAGGTTTTTAGCCGTGAAACTGCTCGCTGCAAGGCGGGTTAGAGAGTTGGTGTAAACCCACAATCTTGCACTTAGTTGCCTTAACCACTGAGCTACACTGCCTTTGCGTGGCAGGTAGAGTAGTAAAAGCAAAGAAAGTAAGAGGAGCCTTCAACTTGATGACGTACACAGGGCGAGGTAAAAAGATATCACAACTTAATACTTAAAAGCATCGCACTATAAGGCTGCGATGTATGGCAGCTGAATAAAACTACTAGCGACTGAAATGAACATTTAGCGATCAGCTGGTATGTCGCGGATAGCTCACGTTAGAAACCAAAGACTTAGAAACATCAGGCGAGTGGAACACAACATAGTCCAAGATATACAACTACGAAAGCTAGGCTTGTACGGCCATGTTGAAGAAGCATGCATACCCAAACAAGTGGTTCGATGAACTCTAACACACAAGTTTTATTCACAAAATTAAACATTTCAAAATAGTTATTAATGTTTTAGATCATTAAGTACATTTTACATAAACGTAAAATATCCCAAATAGTGAACATTTTATATATATTTCAAAGTAATAGTAAATGAAATATCCAAATGACTCTTATATTTCAGCTGGTATGTCAAGTCGAGGTCTTACGCTGTGACTCAGATGTGACTCATGATAAGCCAAAAGCTGAATAATTCACGCGCTTTGCCCTTTTAAACTAAAAGTGTAGACGAGGCAACAGAAGGTGTTAGCGGTAGTTAGACGGCACAGTCATGTTATACGTTACGGATGGCTTCCCATTACAGTATACTTACAGAGTCGAAGAAAAAAAGGAAAGGATGTAAAGAAATAGGGAACTATGTACATCTCTTAAGTGGAGCAAATAAAGATGAAAGAGCTAAAAGAAAAGTATCCATTGTAGGTAATAAAAAAAAAACTTTAAAGAAAATATCAGGAGTTGGAAAGCAATAGATGAGCAAATACTGAAAGCAAAAATGGTCATAGTATTTTAATTGTCAAGTGAGGACGTTGACCGACAAACACAAGACGCATTTTAAGTATAACACACTATCTGAAATAACACATGTATCAACCGAAATAAAGAAGTTTATCTAGTAGGCGATGTAAATAATAAAGTTTACGGTTACATGAACAAGCAGAAGTGACGTGAATCCGAGACAACTGCATCAGCAACTTTTTCATTCCGTTAAAGTTACTGTGTGGTGAACTTTATCTTCATCAGGGATCATAGGGCCAAAATTTTTCGAAATGATCTAGAAAGAAGAGATTTTTTCAACAAGACGGGAAAACCTTCCACACGACAAGAATGTTGGTAATGCTTTATTTCCCAATCACGAGATCTTTAGAAATCGGAATAACTCATGATCTTTTTGCTCACAGGACTTAAGAACGTGCAACTTTTTCTTGTGGATTTACCCGAAGAATAAAGTGCATCTGGATAACCCACCATGAATAGTTCAAGCATTGAAAGAGTGAATCCGAAAGTGGTTCAAAATGGGATTGATCTTCACTCTGCCTCACTCCGTAAAACTTTATATAAAGGTAAAAAACTTGGCATTTTTTTAAAGTGAAACTTCTTCACCGAGGGTGGTGAAAAAAAATCGTCGCGGAATTTGTGATGCTAGGTCTAATTCAGGGATACGACCCTGCCCACGCGAATCTTGGTTTCTCTCTCTTCCCCATATGGAGAAAAACCAAGTTTTAATCCCAATATCCTAACCATACCACATCAAACCGTACCCGCATCTCCACCTTCTACCAACCCGCATCGGCCAGCGTGGTATAGTACTGGCCAAAAATCCCCAAATAAGTTTCTCAACAAATGAACCTAGTCCTCTGGTATTGAATCCCACACCCTCATCAGGGTCGCATCTGGAGGAGAAAAAATACTTATCATATCAACAAAGCAAAGCTCCATCAACGAAGTTATTTTTCGCCACCTTCTTCATAAGAACCATGAAATCCGAAGAAAAACTCGAGAAACAAGGGGAAGAATTATCCAAAATCAGATGGGACATACTGGGTCTAACCGAAATAAGGCTTTCAGGAGAGATGTGCTCGATCCTTATGTCTGGGCATGTTTTTCCAGAATAATAAAGAAACTAACTAACACAGAGGAGGTGTCGGAATCATAATGAACAAGAGAATGAAACATTTAGCAATAAAAACTGTGGCAATATCGAACAGAGTCATTTATATAATTGTGAAGATATCAAAAAGATACAATATGCAGGTCATCCAAGTATACGCTTCCACGAGCAACTCGAAAGACGAGAAGAACAAATGTTTAAAGACATTACCAGGGCCAACTCAGAAAAAGACTATTTTTAGATCATTATAGGTGATTTCAACGCTAAAGTGGGCAACGAAAGCACCAATAACGTCCTTAATAAAAGGAAGTTCAGTCTAGAGTTTTCAACGGAGGAGGCAATAGACTACTAAACTTCCTACAAGAGAAAAACTTATACTGCATAAACACATTTTTTAAAAAACCAAAGAATGGACGATGGACCTGGGAAAGCCCAGATGGTAAAATAAAAAAATAAAAAATGAGATAGAAAATGAGATCGACTACGTTATTGCAAATAACAAATATATCATACATACATTAAAGACAAAGAATAATACATAAAATGAGAGACATAGATGGAACAATTAAACACGAAGCAACTTAGATAGCAGAGATCGTGGAAAAGTAGTATACGACACTATACTCCTCCGACATACCTGAACCAGACACCGACACTGACAACAACGAAAAGATTCGGAATGTGGGTTTAGAGCAAATACCGGAAATCACTATACACGAAATCGAAAAGGCACTAAACCAGATGAAGAATGGAAGAACTTTCGGAGAAGACTGCATAACCAAGAAAATGTTAAAAATGGGAGGAATAACTTCACTGAAAGCAGTCGAAATTTTCATAAACAAATGTCTTCCGTACGGTACCATCCCGGACAAATGGCAGAACGCGAAACTCATCTTAATACATAAAAAGGGAGACAAATGCAACCTAAACATCTACCAACCAATAAGCCTTCTACCCCATCCCTATAAACTCCTAACCAAAATAACTACCAATAGATTTTCAAACAAAATGGATAACTACAAACCAGTCAAACAAGCCGGATTTTGCAAGAGGCACAGCACAACAGAACACCTAAAAAAATACGCATACTCAGAAATGCAGTGAATACAACGTACCCCTATATCTAGCTTTCCTGAACTATAATAAAGCGTTTGATACAATAGAACTGTGGGTAGTCCTCCAAAGATTAAGTAATGCAAGGGTGGATTCAAGATATAAAAAAACTCCTGAAACAAATATATCACAAAATAACCATACAAATAAGTATAGCAGACGACATAATAACACGAAAGATAAAAGTCGGAAAAGAGTCAGACAGGGAGGTACGATCCTTCCATAATTGTTTACCCTAACAGTGGAGGACGTGTTCAAGAAAATTAATTGGGAAGAACGGGAAAAAAATTGACGGCCGATACCTAGCCCACCTTAGATTTGCCGGCGATATCGTTATCAAGCAATAGTAAAGAAAAACTGTCTACAATGTTAAAAGACTGAAAACAGAATCAGAGAAGACTGAAGTATTTTTAAAAACAACAAAAAGTAATATTGTACCTAAAATTTATTTTTGCGTAAACGAAATATAACTTTTTTATGAAGAAAAACGCCATCTATCGCTAATTGTCAAAAATAAACACAAAAATTTATTTTTTATATTTAATCTTTTAACCAAAATTGGATGAGCCCAGTTACTTTTAGCTGAAATCCACCAACCGGAAATGGTAGTTTATTGGTGAGGGTTTTCGTTTTTTGCAAATATTTGAAAAACTATCAAGTTTATGGAAAAAACATAAAAGAACAAAAGTGTCTAGAATTAAATTTGAAACAAATTTTGTTCCTATTATTTTTTCAAAATCTTACATTTGAAAAACTCATTGTATGATAAAGTCAGGTTATCAGTTTGTTATCATTACAAGTTTTCCTTGTTCGTTTTAATAATAATTTATGTTCATAATTAACTAATTTGTACATTTGTTTTAATATGGTGTTAATGAATGTTTTATAAAATATTGAATAATCCCTAACAATTTCAGTACTTGTACTACAGACGTTACCCATGTCTTATTCCGTGTTTTTGTTACTTTATGATAGGGAAAGTTTGTGTCAAAATAATAAATAAAGATTTTATGAAATATTTCGATTTTTTTTTGTTTCTTTATCAGAGCTGACCAGTATTTGATATTTAAATCGTTGTTTATTGTATCTCCAGAAGTATCTTCTAAATAAAATTGTTTTATTAACATTTGGACTGTAATGCTTATGGTTTGTAGGTTGTGGTCAGATAAATAAATTTCTTTACACTTTATTGAGTAGATTATTCTCGTTGCATCAATTCTGTGGTTTTGAGGAGAAACCGGTTAAGTGACTTTTTTGGCCAAATTGAGTTAAGTGCGGACATTTACGACTATTTTCATTTGGTGAACTTAAAATCACGTTATATGTTACACTTTTGTCACAATTTAGACAAAACCTATCCAGTTAAGTGTTATTTTTGAAGAAAAAACAGTTATGTTCTATTTAAATGCATATTAAATGTATTTACATCACTTTTTCTCCATAAATGGCAAATGTTTATACATATTCAGTGTATATAATTAACCATATTATAAGTCAGCATAAATTTATATAATGAATTATATCTGTGTAGAAAGGGGAAAAACCATTTAACTCCATTTCTTGAATTTTTTCGGATTTTTTACAGTGACGGCTAGATATCGGTATGCACTTACATGTCATACCATAATCAGCACTTTTTAGATCATATTCTTCATGAATTTGAAGAATGCAAAGCAGTTATGTTATGGAAGAACAGGAATGACGAAATTAAGTCGATTTTTTGGTATTTGTTTGGTGGACTTAAATTTCCAACTCATTATCATTATTGTAATTGTGAAATAATACTAAAATTGTGTTTTTTGTCGAAAAACCAGTTAGCTGACTTTTAACTCGAAATCATGTAAAAGTGACATAACCGGTTCTTTTCTTAAAACCACAGAATTATTGTTTTAGTTTTCCTTGTGATTCTGGTAAACTCAAATATGATTTTCTTTAAGTTTTATTCTAGCATGATATTTAAAATTTTTATTAGAATTAGCGGTTGCAAGATCAATATTAAAGTTACCACATTTTTTGTTTATTTTTTATTTTAAGGTTTATAAAGTCTAATAATTTTAGTAGACAGTCAAAGAAACCTTCAAAATCTTTGTTAGCTGATGATCTATATACACATATGAATACAAAATTAATATCTTAGTAAGAGACTTTGGTTGCACATACCTCAAATACTTTTTCCTTGCAGAAATATTTAATGGGGATAATATCGTTTATAATAATAGATTTAATTAGTATCATCACACCTCCTCTCCTATTTCTTTGAGACTTACTTCTACAAAAATACGATGCACAACGATAATCCTCAATATTTAAAGACCTGATTTCTGATTTATGCATCCAATGCTCACAGAGGCATACTACACTAGGCTCCTCTGCGTTTGACATTACTTCAAAATTTAAATACTTTCCGTCTAATCCCTCTAAATTCAGATGAACACAGGAAAATGATTTATCAGTTAACTTAGTTTGAATATCTTTATTTATTATAACATTATTATCTATTTTTGTTAATTTTTTAGTTTGAGATTGACTGCTTAAGTCATTATCATCATCCCGGTGGATCTGTATAAAAAACGGGTAACATATTCCATAATAATGGTTCTATTGCGTTTTCTAGGTTGCTTCTATTAACTTTAAATAAGGCATGGTATTCTGGTTTTTTTTGCTGTAATTTGTGTACACTTAACCTCTGGAAACCTTGCATTGAGAAAAACTTTTATATCTTCATCTGTAGTTTAAGGATTAATCCGAGAAACAAAGATAACAGCCTTTTTATCGACACCCTTGACAGTGCAATCGGAATTTGTACCAATAAAAGATTTGTTTTTCTTCTGTGTCGGACTGTTTTCCATCCATCATTATGTGATGTTTGCCTGGATATGTTATAATTTTGTTTTGTTAGATTGACTACATGAGAAGTGCTAAGAGTTGCGTTTTGCTAGTTCTGGATAACCGTCTCAGCTGCTAAATTTGTAGATTTTGAACTCGCTGTTGGTTATTTTTCTTTGGCGGAATTTCTATCAAAGGTTGCAGAAACTTCATCAGGCTATGTTAAGTTTATCATTTTATTTATTAGTCTTCCTTAATGTTCTTCAAGCAAAGTTTCTTTGGAAGTAGTTTTAGTATGACGCCGTTCATCTGTCGACATAAATTTCATAACTGTTTCTTTTAACACTTTATTTTCCTTGGTAAGCTCAGATATTTTAATTTTGACTCCAAGTAGTTTTTCCGCAAACGTCGACATAAATTTCATAACTGTTTCTTTTAACACTTTATTTTCCTTGGTAAGCTCAGATATTTTATTTTTGACTCCAAGTAGTTTTTCCGCAAACGTCGAACTAATTGCCTGTATAACTTAAACAACAACCTAACTGAAACACTAGAAGAAAGAGTGTATGAAGTTAATACTGTGATTCAGTTTTGCTCCCTTAAAACTAAACAACTGGAAATATTCTAACTTTTCTGTAAAATGTTAATGCTGTCAAAAGTAAGCGATGAACATAATAATCTTCCAGGCAAAAGTTATTCGTTATTTCTTGTAGATTCAGAAACTGCTATTTAAAAATAACAGGTTGACCGATATGACCTTAAAAATGTCTTCAAATCAAAATATAAATATATTTTTTGTTACCCTAAAAATTTACTTAATGACATGGGGCCCCAAAATAGTTTGCGTTTGCACCTTACGTGAAACACCCGTATATTAGCCTTTAACCAATATATAAATTTCTGTATGTAATTTCTTTTTATATTTATACAAAATGATTAATTTCGTGTTATTATCTGTTTAAAGAAATTACAAATTTATTTTTAATTAATCATTCTTTATGTTTTTTTTTAATTAAAAACGGCATTCGAGGTGATGAAATCGTTTTGTACGATAAAACCATCAATAATCCAAATCCTTGAGCGATTGCTTAACTAATTCCAAGGAGATTAGCATTACAATTTGTAAGGGTAGTTAAGACCCATTGAAAAGCATCTCCTGGGCTCCTGCTATTTCTGTATATAAAGCATGTGGCAGTAATACGCGCAGCTCCAGATGGTAATATGTAGTAAATTGTTGAACCTCAGGTAATTTCCCTCTCGTAATAGGCATAAGCACACACCAACTATCCAGCGGATTTGGAGCTCTGATTGCGCAGTTATTCATTCTAAAGTGACAAGGATTCATTTTAATTAAGATTTTAAAGCACATCTTGCGCCTTCATGCATATATATGCAGTAAAAACGCTTTCGTTTTGATTTGTTCTCCAGTGCTGCGGTTATGAATAAGAAACGTGATACTTCACATAGGAAGTATTTATTTAGAGATTTATTTTTCATAAAGCTGGATCGACGAAGATTTATATCACCTCTCAAAACCAATAAACGTGTTGACAAGGCGTCTCAATTGCCTACCGTGTTTGGAAAAGAAACTTCTCTGCAGATTGGGATGGTATGATATCAGGAAAACACTTTAAGTGTCGCATATCTTCTCAGCTTTTTCAATTTCCGTTTAACTATTACATTTTTCAAATACATATACCTAAATGTAAAAAAAACATTCTTTCTACTTTATAAATATTTACTTCCAAATATAACAAAATGGAGATGTGGTCACCGCACATTTACGAATTTTAAGGCACATCCGTTACTTTTGACACAAACATAACTGTATTTTATGAATTATCAGCTTAGTATATTGGCAGTATGTGTTTGCAAATGACATGTGTAATGGCAATAATTCATTTTGTGACATCCGTCACTTTTGACCGATACGTAACCATAGTTCGTTAATTGTATAATGTCCGAAACTTGATAGGAATTATTTCACTTAAAATGTTGCTTAGCAAAGAACAATCAATTCTTAAATTGAAATGTTAGGTTTAAAAAAAATGGTAGGAATAAAATTCGTTGAAAATTTAATTCTGAACACATTTAAAGGAAAAATGTATTACTCTTACTCCTATAATGATTACCATTTTATGCAGTTATTCTATCAATAAGCTTGGACCGAGAAAAGGATGAAGGTATACAAAAATACTATCAGCTACAGAGGCAACAGCTTACTAAGGAAAGCTCCCTGGAAGCTCAAGAGATCGCAAACGAACTGTCCTCCAAATCGTTGTATAAACCGATGTTGGGCTAAGAAGCGAGCGATATAGAAAAGCAAACCTATTCGCCGAGCATTTATTTAAAGAGTTTACCCCAAACGATGCAGAGGACAAAGATGACCTCCCTCTACTTAGGTATGTAGTTGATGCCGAATCCTTCACATGCAAATGGAAAGAAGTGAAAAAGATAATTCAAAAACTGAACCCAAAGAAAGCGCCAGTATATAATTATTCCAAAAATGCTAAGTGAAATTTTCCTTATACACATAAAACTAGTTACCCACGTATTCAATACTACACCCAGATTACTTCAAATAAAAATGGAAAACTTTTAAAATCATTCTGATTTTAAAGCCAGTCAAAGAGGAGACATCCAGAATCCTACTGACCCGTAAGTCTCCTATCAATAATATCAAAGGTATTTTAAAAACTACTACTTGCCAAATTGAAACCTAACTCATTTTACCCGACCACCAATTCGGTTTTCGAGAAATTCGGTATAATAGTGCAGGTACATAGAATGGTAACTGTGGTCAAGCAAATCCAGCAGGGGAAAAACATACTGCTCGCCTGCTTTCTTAAATATCTCGAATGCATTTTTTGACAACGTGTGACCCTAAGAGCCATGCTATAAACTGCAACAAACACTTCTTAAGCAACTCTACTCATACCTTATAGAACGGTACTTTAAAGTGAAAGTTAACTCAGTATCAACGAAACTAAATGTAATAAAAGCATCCTCGGCCCTATACTGTACCTGATTTTTACAGCAGACCTTTCGAATTAAGTAAACGTGACCATTGCTACATTCGCAGATGAAATGGTCATACTATCCACGTTCGAAAATCATTCAACGGCCTCTAGAGAACTGCAGAATTACTTTTATAAACTACAGGAGTGGTTAAAAAATGGAAGTTAACATAAACGAAATAAAATCTGCACATGTTACATGCTGTAACATTCTGGCCATTTTAAAATTCTCTACCGATCAATCCACCTTTATTTTAAAACGTCACTTTCCTCTTAATTTTTAACTACCCTGTATATTCAACTCCAGTTCGACTATTGTCCGTTAGGTGGCACCAGCCCAACTACTATCGACTATTGCCCGATAGATGGCGGCAGAGATGCAGAAGAACCTGAACTCGACTATTTGCGCTGCAGATGGATCCGAACTTAGCTAAAATAGAGTGGGTGAGGAGTGGCCCCGAACCCGCTAATATCCTCTACTACTCCTCGCACTGTTGAAGGCCTGATCTTTAAGACAATTTAAATCCTTGTCCCATCAGTACAGGTCTCTGGATGAGACTCTTTAATAGACAGCTGAATTCATATACCTTTGTAACTACCCTTTGGTTTTAATTTTAAGTTATACGTCGTCAGTTTCCAGACTTTACAGAGGTTCCAATCTTTTTTCTTCGGATTTTTAACATTTTGGGCCTCTATATAAAGCTTAATCTGTAGATGGTCCGATATAAAGGGTATTCGATAACATGTCAATTTTCAATTGTTTTTGTTGCGAAAGTATTTTCTACCCGCATTCACAAAGGCTTCTTCTGTTAATAATTTTAATACGGTTAGTAATCAGTAATTCGAGTAATTCCCAACTTGTTGCTGAGGTATTTGTACTGCCTTAGATAGTGTTGGGTGCATCGGCAATACTGGCACCTAAGACTGGCATCAAAGAACATAAGAATGTGCTTTGATGCCCCTCGTCGACGAATCATTTTACCCCCTTTGTTGGTGGACTATCCAGTTTACCCAGGAAGTCGGCTATTTCAAGATGCATCTTGCCTTTTTTACTGGGGACCTAAAGTAACGCAGCTGCTAGATCACCTTTGTGCATTCTGGAATATGTGTAAAATTGTTACCTTTTCTAATCATGAGGACTGCTCTTTGTTTGATACAGTCGGTTTTAAACTTCAACTTAATGCTACCTTTGGGTAAGCCTCTTGTCTGACCCTTTTTAATCCATACTTTTTGTAGAAATCCCATTTTATCTTCCTAAATCTCCAATAGATGGCACTGGATGTCGCTTTGAAATGGTGGAGATTTTATTGAAGACAGCAGAGGCTTGTCATCTTACCTTTCTCTTTTTCCCATAGAGTTGGCCCCGTTGACCTTTGTTGGAGACACATAAATTCTATGTTAGCTATTGGAGGACAGCACTTTTGGTCGATAGGATTTGGTTTCTAGCACTTTTTTACCTTTCAGTCAATCAAAGAAGGTAAAGCAACTGGGCCAGACAACTTTTACTCGGAGTTTTTAAAGTTAATGAACGAAGAAGGCATAAAATGGCTTACTGCCATATTCAATAACATTTATAACACCGGAAAAATTCCTCCAAGCTGGATGAAGGCGACATTTGTAACTTTGCCCAAAAAACCCAATGCGAAAAAATGCGAAAACCACAAATTAATAAGCCTCATAAGCCACATACTGAAGACATTTTTAAAAATAATTCAGTCAAGAATATACAAAAAAATGCGAAACAAATATATCTAGCACTTAATTTGGATTTCAAGACGCATTAGGCACTAGAGAGGCGCTGTTCACAACACAGGTTTTATTCCAACGATGTAGACATGTCAACTGCACGGTTTATGTATGCTTTATTGATTGTAGCAAAGCGTTTGACAGAGTGAAACATGATAAGCTAATGTCAATACTAAAAAAGACAGACCTAGATGACAAAGATCTCAGAATCATTAGAAACATATACTTTAATCAAAGGGCAAACGTAAAGGTTGAGCAGGAACTGACAGATGAAGTGCAAATACATTGAGGCGTACGGCAGGGATGTGTATTATCTCCTATACTCTTTAATGTCTAATCCGAAGAAATAATAAAAACAGCCTTGGAAGATGTTAATAAAGGAATACTGATAAACGGAGAACGTTTAAACAACATAAGATACGCAGACGACACAATCATCTTCGCAGACATCTTGGAAGATTTGCAAGCGCTAGTCACAAAATTAGCAGATGCCAGCCTACAGCATGGTCCTGACTTTAATGTACAAAAAACAAAGTACATCGTCATTAGTAAAGAAATAATTTCAGCTGGACAATTACTGGTAAACCAACGCCCAATAGAAAGAGTAGAAAATTATACTTACCTTGGCACAAATATAAATGATCAATGGAACCACGCAAAAGAAATTAAACAACGCATTAA
>JARJDX010090269.1:0-18640 GCA_030264735.1 Gymnusa sp. GC000175
AGAAAGGAGTAAATCAGTTTTATTTACAATTGACTTAATTGACGTTTAGTTATCTTTCTAGTGATTTTTAGTAATTTCTTTAGTGATTTTTGTTTATCCTTAGCGACAGTTAATTTTTTTCGTAAATTTTAGTTATATTCAAATAAAATGATCAAGTAATCCATTTTATTTACAATTTTTATAGTGATTTTTATTTAACCCATCCCGAAAATCGTGTGGTGACCACACCTATATTTTTTATGCAAAATTTACGTTTTCTGTAATTTTTTTTCTAAAAAATTTAAATTTTCATATATTTTTTAATGAATTAGTTACAATTACAAACATTTAAAAATGTTGCTATAAAATTTGACTAAAATTTTTTATTTTTGTGTAAAATATATTAAATATTTTTCAATTCAATTGTTTTTATAATTTTATTTATTTGAAATTAATTAGGTGTATCGTGATGTATAGTATAATGTGAATGTTGTTGGATAGGTCGTTGTAGTATATATACTGCATCCCGGAACCTAACGGCTTTCCCGGAGTTTTCCAGGCCTTGTTTTTGTGTATGCAGTTTGCGAGAGTTCAAAGACCCGGCTATCGATTCCTGCAATTTCACTTTTATTTTGTTTTGACGGTGGAAACTCGCACAAAATATTGATTATATCATCTTGTACGTTATATTTTTTTAATATTACAATAATTTAACAAAAAAAAAACAATCACAAAAAAATTGAATATTTTCCACTCGACTTTCCCGTAAATTAAAAGAAAACAAAAATACCCACAAAGACATCATGTCAAAATTTTAAAATTGATCAATTCTCGCTCAAAGAACCTGAAAACGTCGCCTTTGATAAAATCTAAAAAAAAATTCCCTACTTTCTTTTTTCGGGAAAGTAAAAAATTAACGAATTCAATTAATTTTTAATTTTTTTTGTATACAACTTTAAATTTACAACATTTTATCTTTTAGAATTTTTTTGATTGCTCTATTACTTTTTGTAAAAATTGCATCTAAAATGTATTGATCGTGTTTTGTTTTTTCGTTTTTTTTTGCAATTACTCCCTTAATTTTAGATTTATTGAAAAAAATCAAAAAGGCTTTGATTTACAATTTTGAATAGCATTTTTCGCATTAAATATTTTTTCTTATATTTTTCCTAAAGTTACTGTTAAAAGTGTGGAAATGAATTTGCGTCTGAAACTTTAACAAACAAAAAGTAATGAAAACCAACTAATTGCCATTTTTTTGACATTTGCATTATAGCACAACTGTGTCATTTGATAATGCAACAATATTTTGTAATTTTACAATGTGACATTGTGACAATATACGCCTGACACGTAGCGCTTGACGCGACACCTCGTGGCGAAATTAGTAAGTTATAGTCTATAGTCACAATACTCAAATGACTCATGAAACAACTTGATGTTAGCAAAAAAAATAAAGTTGGCAACAGATTGCAGCAACAGCTGGATGTTAACAACATAATAAAGTTGGCAACAATGAATTTTAACAACAGAATGGAGTTTACAATAGATTAATGTTAGTTAAAGTTGGTAACAAATTGATGTTAGCAAAAAAACATAGTTGTCAACAGATGCATCTTAACAATAGAATAAAGTTGGCAACAGATTGAAGCAAAAAAAAGGAGGTTAGCAACAGAATGAAGTTAGTAACAGAATGTTTCAATCAATAAAATGAGATTAGTAACATAATGATTCTTGAAACATAATGTTTTAAGCATCAAAATGAGGTTGGAAACACAATGAAGTTAGAACAGAATATTTTAAGCAACACAATGAAGTTAGCAAAAGAATGTTTTGAGCAACAAAATGAGGTAGCAACACAATGAAGTTAGCAACAGGTTAGGACAGAATATTTTAGGCAACTCAATGAAACTAGCAACAGAATGTTTAAAGCAACGAAATGAGGTTAGCAACACAATGAAGTTAGCAACACAATGAAGTTAGCAACAGAATGTTTAAAGCAACAAAATAAGGTAGCAACACAATAAAGTTAGCCACAGGTTAGGACAGAATATTTTAGGCAACTCAATGAAACTAGCAACAGAATGTTTAAAGCAACAAAATGAGGTTAGCAACACAATGAAGTTAGCAACAGAATGTTTTAAGCAACAAAATGAGGTTAGCAACTCAATGAAGTTAGCAACACAATAAAGTTAGGATAGAATATTTTAAGCAACTCAATAAAACTAGCAACAGAAAGTGTTAAGCAACAAAACGTTAACAATGAAGTTAGCAACAGAATGTTTTAGGCAATAAAATGATGTAAGCAACACAATGCAGTTGCTAAAAAAGGCTTGCTTTAATCAAATTGTGCCTTATTTAGAAGGTTTCTGTCAAATATTCAATTGTTTTGTTTATGTCATTCTTTTCATAAATGTCAAATTTCATGTTTGCGTCCTTAGTCCTCATGTTTGCGTCCTTAGTCATTTTTACATTTCTAAAAAGGGAAATTATACGTTTTAACGTACTCTGGACCAGAATTGACCATATTGTCATAATGTCTGTGTGTCCGTGTGTTTGTAGATTTTCTTGTGACTCTATAGGCTGAATGAATGTTCTAAACAACACAAAAATTTATATGTGGGATTATTTTTATAGCATCTGGAACTCTACAGTTTTTGGGTAAAATCGGCAAACCGGAAGTGGAAGTTTACTCGTATCATTTTTTAGTTTTTTGCATATATTTCCTATAGAATAAATATTCCCAAAAAAATTATAAAAACAAAGAACTTTTATTTTAAAATTTTTTTTATTGCGTGAATTTTTTCTTCGCCCACTGGAAAGTCGAGTGGAGAAAACTCCAAAATTTTTATAAACATGTCTGTTGAAAAAATTAAAAATTTCATTACTTTTCTACAACAATTTTTTTTATATTTTTATAAAAAAATCCTGTTGCATTAAAATTGCCGTCATAAAATCATCGATTTCTTTGGAAACAATTGAATTACTTTTATTGCATACGTCATACGTTTCACCCAATTTAAAATTTGACGTAATTGATGTAATCAGCAGGTGATTTGAGGGTGTGTTACGTTTAGTTTTATTACAATTTTAATTTCTGTAGAATACATTTCTTATGTGAATGAATGTGAGATTAAGTTTTGTTTATTTTAAAATACATTTAATGTATTATAATCAGCGATTTTTTATCAAATGTGTGGATGTTATCAGCGCATGAGTGCGAGAAAACTGAGTGAGAGAGTACGGTTGCCATATCATGTGCAATGTTGCACCGAGCGCACGGCAGAGTGTGTTGTGCTAGGTCGGGCGTCGGGGCGCACCAATGTTCCCGGTGCATTTCCGCGTCGTGGTGTCCCGCGAGTGTCCCGGTCCGAAGGTGCGTAATTTGGAATTGGAACACACAAAAAAATCACAATTAAACGTGTGTAACACCAATAAAACAATGAAATTTGTTTAACCATAAAAAAATTTGTTATTAAAATCAACAAAATGCTTTACTTTAAATTACATATATAGAAAAAAAGGATCTAAACAGTATACTAAATAAACAATTGAAAAAATAAACAACAAAAAACCAGTGTCGACAGATTTATTGATTGATTTATTTATAGGATTATTAAAAAAAAACAAACGAAAAACAATTAAAGCGCTTGCGATCACTTGATTGATTGGATTAATTCAAAACAGTGGTCCCCAGTTTATGCAATTATTAAACGCTTAATTAGCGGTGTTTAAAAAACAAAATTGATAAACGGAAATTACAGCGTTCAATACAATCAAAAGTGAAAATTCAAGATGGCCGCCGGTCGGTTTCCGCGTAGAAAACGACGCCCTACGAAGGAGCTATTTTAGACATCCTCTCAGATTTCTAAAGGTAACAACAATACCCAAAGGAAGTGCTTGTTTCAATATTTTTCCACCCGCGTTATCCATCCATTGGGTTGTCATGCGGAAAACTCCTTATCAACAAAATGCATAAAGACGCATCCTTGAACTATGACATTTAAAATCCAATTCGTTAAACGCCAAATAGTGACACGAAAAGGAGTTTTTTTAGAGATAAGAGGGAAATAATTGCATGAAAAATTTTATTCGTTTTTCAACGAGATAAGGAATTATTCCTGACTTATATGACATGGTGTGAGTTAACGTACTATAAGATTGAGTCAAGGTTAATTTTGTGTTATTTTTTTAGTGTGTTATCATTTTGCAGACTGTTGTTTTTATTTTTGTTGTGTGAAAATATTTATGCGCTTTTGTTTATTGGAGCTAATAACTTGTGGACGTGTTTTTCAGCTTGTGGACATGCTTTTTGACTTGTGATTATGCTTTTTAAGCCTGTTTTTGGCCATTTTTTTGATCAATTTATAACTAGTATAAACACCAATATGTGTTGCTTCTTCATCACGTACGTTTAAAGCTCTTCAAATATTTTTGGAGTAGGCTGTGGTGATAACCAATTTCTGGATTCAATGTTTGTTGCAAGCGCAAAAATTATGCTAGCAACTTAAAAATTGCGTGAAATAATCTTGATTTATCAGGTAACAATGTGTTAAAAATTTGTGAAAATTGTATGTGAAGTTCCCAAATTATTAAAGAAAATTTGGAAAATTGTGTAGAATGAGAGATTGCAATTTCTTACATTTTACTTAGCTGAATGCGCAAAAATCGTGCTAGCAATTTGAAAATTGCGTAAAATTATCCTCATTTATTAGGGAACGGGGTGTTAGAAGCTTGGGAAAATTGTATGTGCAGTTTTAAAATTATTAAAGAAAATTTGGAAAATTATATCAATTAAAAATTGCAATTTCTTACATTTTACTTAGCTGCAGGTGCAAAAATCGTGCTAGCAACTTGAAAATTGCGTGAAATTATCCTCATTTATCAGGTGACAGGGTGTTAAAAAACTTGGGAAAATTTTATGTGTAGTTTCAAAATTATTTTAGAAAATTCGGAAAATTGTCTCAAGGAGTGATTACAACTTTTTTTTTAGCTGCAGGCGCAAAAATAGTGCTAGCTACTTAAAAATAGTGTAAAATTATCCTCATTTATCAAGGAACAGGGTGAGAAAAACTTGAAAAAGTTGTGTGTGCAGTTTCAAAATTAATAAAGAAAATTTGGAAAATTGTCTCAAGGAGAGATTGCAATTTCTTACATTTTACTTAGCTGCAGGCGCAAAAATCGTGCTAGCAACTTGAAAATTGCGTAAAATTATCCTCATTGATTAGAGAACAGGGTGTAAAAAACTTGAGTAAATTGTATGTGCAGTTTCAAAATTATTAAAGAAAATTCAAAAAATTATCTCAAAAAAGAAATTTTGCTCATTTTTTTGAAATTACAGATCAGTACATAAGAAATTGGTTAACTTCCGGTGCAAAAATCGTGCTAGCAACTTAAAAATTGTGATTTAAAAAAAATGGAGCGCTCTTCACTCGACTTTCCATTAGGCGAAAAAAAAATTTCACTCAATAAAAAAGTCTTGAATAAAAATTGTTTCTCTTTCGTGTTTGGGAAAGTGAAAAATAATAAAACAACTTACAAAATTATTAAAGAAAATTAGAAAATTTAATCTGAAATAATTATGTCGCGAAATTTCAATAATATTTCCCTGTCTACTAACAAATATGCACGTTTCGTGCAATCATACACATTTATATAAACGAGCAGTAATTATTATCGCACATAACATTGAATGTTTAAAGATTAGTCAGGGTCATTCGTAGTGCCAAATGATGGCAAGGTTGGAAATAACAAAGACGCGGTGAGGAAATGCAACGTTTTGAGGGAGATGGGATGCACAAGTGACGTCAGGACTACATTATAACCTTGCGACTATTATTAGTGAGAATGAAAATTTTATCGCGATTACACTTGGCGCATGGTAGAAGGGCGAAACGTACACGAAAATATTAACAGCAACAAAAATTGATGCAACTGTGAAAACCGAAATTAAGTTTTCAAAATTCGTTTACGTAACGACGTCCTTGCAAAGTGCAATTTAAATTTATACGCGCAGCATTTTCATTAGCCATAAACGTTTTCATATTTAATGTAAATTTTTATAATAAGGATCTAATTACTTTCATAAAGGTATAGTAATCGCGAAAATTTTGCGCAAATATCCGTGCCCTCATTCAGAAAAAGTTGTTTTTGAAAAGGTGCCTGTCTGCCTGTCGGTGTGTGTGTGTGTGTGTGTTCGTCCGTCCGTCTGTCTGTTTGTCTGTCTGTCTGTCTGTCTGTCTGTCTATCTGTGTGTGTATGTCTGTCTGTCTGTCTGTCTGTGTCCGCTCGGAATGATCGTCCTGGAAATTCATATTTAAGCTTTTAAGAACAATTGTAAGGTCCCAGTGATTTTCGGCTGAAATCCACCAACCGGAAGTGGTAGTTTATTGGTTAGGTTTTTCGGTTTTTTGCAAATATTTCGAAAAGTATTAAGTTTATTGAAAAAACATAACAGCACAAAAGTGCTTAAAATTAAATTTGCAATAAATTTTGTTTTTATCATTTTTTCAAAATTTAACATTTTAAGAACTCATTATTAGTCGTTGCTGAACAATATTTTGTTGAAATTATTCCCAACAAGTTACACAAATATTTTGTTATTATAGTCAGCCGACAATTAATGAAATAGGTTATGTATGTACTCAAAAGTGACGGATGTCACTGTCGGAGTTATTGCCAACATACATTTCACAACAAAATGAAGTTGCAGAGACATACTGCCAACCTCATTGGCTGATAATTAATAAAATATAATTATTTACTATTAAAAGTAACAGTTTTAAAACAGTAAATGAAAGTAGTCTAGCGACCACACCTCCATTTTTTTACTTACATTCAAAAAGTGATCGCCAAAATTTTCGAAATCAAGATTTTTGCAGAAATATTAACTCCCCCCATTTAGAAAAATTTGTTTTTAAAGTGGTGATTTTAAGAACCTTTGTTCCAATTTTAAGAAAATTTGGGTTTATTACAAAATTAAGACGAAAAATAACAAAAGATGCCTTTCGGTAAAAAATCTTATATACTACGGATAGATGGCGGTTCGCGACATATTTCGTGACGCTGTTTCCGTTGCGCATTTTTCGTGACGCATTTTTCGTTACATCTTTTAATCCCCGTACCGCCCGGAAAAACGGAGTTCTACGTTAAAAAAATATTTCTGAAGATCACGAAAACAAATTTTACACTTACTAAGAACTACAAGTACATTTTTTTTATAACACTCAATGAAAAATATTAAATTTGGAAAGTTATCTAAATAAAGGTAGAAACCTCTTAGTGATTTCAATGCAATTCAGTTGGAAGTGGAAAGTTTTTTACTTCATGTTCACTTATTTGTGTTTATAATTTCCAAATATACCTCCAATATTGATTTAAAGCTTTACCTAAATATCAAATTTCAAAATTAATCGAAACCCAAGCCATAAATCAAAATGGTCGACGTTTTTCGCGACCCAAAAGAGTGTTTAGATTTTGATAACTTTTTAGGTGTTTTTAAGGATAATTAGGTGCAAATTATATTTTAGGTCGTTTGCATGTAAATCTAGCGCATACTGAAACCACGTGTCTTCTAATACCTTATACCTACTGAAGCCGCACGATTTTGAAACTTTACACTGATTTACGTAAAATAAAAATTCAGTAGGCCATCATCAAGAATACTTCTTATAACTACTGAGGCCCGCACGTTCGCAATTTTTGTCTACCCTGAGGCCCAGTTTATACCAAGATCTTATGCCCAATAATATCGTGAGTCTTTTAAACCGAGCACGTAGAATAAAAATTCAGTAGGCCATCTTCAAGAATACTTCTTATAACTACTGAGGCCCGCACGTTCGCAATTTCTGTCTACCCTGAGGCCCAGTGTATACCAAGATCTAATGCCCACTAGTATCATGAATCTTTTAAACCGAGCACTGATTTTTGTAGATAAAAACACAATAATACTTTGTTACTACTAACACCTAGTGCATATTGAGGCCACGCGCCTCCTTAATCTCCTGCATATTGTGATTTCGTATCTACTAAGTCTTAAGGTCTACTGAGACCGTACGACATTAAAACCGTGCGTAAAATGAAAATTCTGGAGGCCAACATAGGCAAGAATATCTATTTATTTCTCAGGCCTTAAATCCTTTATACATAAAGGCCTCATATTTACCAAAACTTTATGTGGCGTCTTTGGAACAGCGTATTGATTTTTATAGAAAAAAAATCCACAATGATACTTTTTTACTACTGAGACCCAGTGCATACTGAGGCCCTGCGTGTTATTAAATGCTGTGCATACCGAGACAAATTTTTTTTTTTTTAATATTTTGTGACTATTAAGAGCCCTTACATACAGAGGTCTCGTGCGTGATTTGACTAAACACTACGTCTGCCTGTACTCTATGCCGCGCAACGTGTCAAACTCAGTTAAAAACAAACTTCTGGTGTTTATGAAGAATGAAGAATAAAGAAAAACATATAAAGTAAAAACAAAAAATTTTAAAATTCATTTTACTGCCATTTAAATCGCTCTTCGGCATATTGTTAATTGGTGCGTTGCAAATTTTCGTGCCGGCTCTTTTCCAAACCGTCTTTTGCGTGCCATCCTGTAAAATTAATTAAATTATTATATTATAAAATATTACTGATGGTACGCTATTGTGATGACAAATCGCATTGCAATTTGATTACATCGTATATAGAGAAATTGGATTTCAGGTTGAATTGATCAGTGCACTGCATTGTTCAGGAAGAAAGGACAATCGCGGTTGGGAGGTCAAACGTGTGTTACAACCATAACACGTACTAAGATCACCCCTACATATTACGGAATAATTTGATTATTTACTTAACTTTGTTTATTTTATTTATTTAGGCTTCAAATTAGTTATAAATCACAATTTAAATTGAAATTATTATTAGACGAATCTAATAGGTTAAACACCAATGTTTAACAAACACAAACCGCCTCTAAGGGTGGTGTGAGAAGATTGTAAAGGGTAAAATTTTCATCAAAATAACAATTTTTAATTAAAAAAGCAAAACAAAGAAAATAATAAATTTCTTTCGAAAATTTTATGCCTACCATAAGCCTACCAAAAACGTGCGCGAAATCTACAATGATATCTTGCTACAAGTGAGACCCAATGCGTAGAGAGGCGCAATACATACCGAGGCCCAACATATAATAAGTCCCCATATATATACTGCAGTAAATGTATATCAATATGTAATACATACTGAGGCCTAATACATACTGAGGCCCAACACATACTGAGGCCCAACATATAATGAGTCGCAATATATATATTGGGGACAATGTATACCAAGGCCAATTGCATACTGAGGCCCAATGCAACTAATGCCCCTCGGGTAGTTAAATCGCGTAGATATTGAGGCCCCTCGTCTATTAAGACTTCATGCCCACAAAAGCCGAGTGCTCTGAATTACAATAATCTTTTCACCTCACAAATTTCCTTTAAAAATAAAAAATGGATTAAGGGGTAGTGGGTGCAACACTTTTTCATGAAAAATAGGGGCGCAGGTACAGAAAATTTGGAAACTACTGCTAAATTACTTAAGCATGGTTCTGTTGAGTAAAGTTTATTTATCCAAGATCTACTAGATCAACAATTAGTCGATCATAGATCCACTTGAACATATGTATATCGAAAATTTGTTACTTGGTGATCTACTTCAGTACAGATCGAAAATTAGTCACTTGGTGATCTACTTCAGTACAGTTCTGTCAAGCGAAAAATTATCACAAGTTAGTCGATCATAGATCTACTTGAGCATAGAGTAAAAATTAGCCAATCAGTGCTTTAATTTAGTGAAGGTCTATCGAGCTAGAATTAATTTATCAAAGATCTACCAGAGCATAGATCTGTCGATTAAAAATTAGTTGTTCATAGATACACACTCAGATATAGATCTGCCGAGCAATTAACAATCATCAGTCGATCACAAATCCATAAATCTATCGAGCAAAAATTAGTTTATCAAAGATCTACTTGAGCATAGATCTGACGATCAAAAATTAGTTTTTTATAGATACACTCGGACATAGATCTGTCGAGCAAATAGCAATCATCAGTCGATCGTAAATTCATAAATCTGTCGAGAAAAAATTGGTTTATCAAAGATCTACTTGAGCATAAATCTGTCGAGCAAAAATTAGTTTATCAAAGATCTACTTGAGCATAAATCTGTTGATCAAAAATTAGTTGTTCATAGATACACTCGGATATAGATCTGTCGAGCAAATAGCAATCATCAGTCGATCGTAAATCCATAAATCTGTCGAGCAAAAATTAGATTATCAAAGATTTACTTGAGCAAAAATTAGTTTATCAAAAATCTACTTAAGCATAGATCTGTCGATCAAAAATTAGTTGTTCATAGATACACTCGGATATAGATCTGTCGAGAAAATAGCAATCATCAGTCGATCGTTAATCCATAAATCTGTCGAGCAAATATTATTCGTTCATTGAATTACTAGCTCCTGGATCTATCGACCAAAGTGGGACAAAAAGAACTTGTAACCAACTAAATTCAAAAATTGAATATTTGTCTAGCAAAATTCCTTTAAAATCCTATCCCATTAAAATAGTAATATTCAAGATACTTAATATATTTCTTCTTTTGTTTCAGGATTAAGCAATGAAAATTATTTTAAGAAGAAACAAATGAATAAAAACAGGTAAATACATATTTTATATCCTTTTGAAATGTAGAATCTAGAGTAAGGAAGACTAAAGTTTCTCTTAAAGAAATCTTGGGTTCGATCCCCGGGCACGAGGTTGTCATTTTGCATTCAATCTAGAAAGACGTATAGGTGAGTTTTTAGGTTTCAGACTCTTTTAAACTCCAGCGAAACGTAGCAAAATTAACTCACTGCTAGCGGCAGAGTACTAAGGTTGCTGTTAAAAAAATTTGGGTTCAATTCCCAGGCACTAGATCACCAAATGTCATTTGAAAAAAAATGTAATGATTTTCTGGAAAGACGTGTGCGACTTTTTAGTCTTTTAAAATCTAAATCTAGAGTAACGAGTTACTGGCGCAGTGGAAGACTACTAAAGTTTCTGTTAGAAAATCTTGGGTTTGATTCCCGGGCACTAGGTTACCAAATGTCATTTGAAAAAAAATTTTATAATGATTTTCTGAAAAGCCGTGGGCGACTTTTTAGGCTATAAAGTCTTTTTGAATCTTAATCTAGAGTAACGAGTAACTGGCGCAATGGAAGGTTACTAAAGTTTCTGTTAAAAAATCTTGGGTTCGATTCCCGGGCACTAGGTTACCAAATATCATTTAAAAAAATATAATGACTTTTAGAAAAGACGTGGGCGACTTTTTAGGTCTTTTAAAATCTTAATCTAAAGTAACGAGTAGCTGGCGCAGTGGAAGACTTCTAAAGTTCCTGTTAAAAAAATCTCGGGTTCAATTCCTAAGCACTAGATCAACAAATGTCATTTGAAAAAAGAATCTCTCCAAAGTCTTTTGAAATCTAAATACAGAGTAAAGAGTTACTGACGCAGTGGAAGAATACTAAAGTTTCTGTTAAAAAATCTTGGGTTCGATTCCTAGGCTCTACGTTACCAAATGTCATTTGAAAAAAAAAAACCAAAACAACTTCCTAGAAAGTCGTGTGCGACTCTTTAGACTTTGCAGACTTTTGAACCCTAGAATCTAGTATAACGAGCTCAGTAACTCAATGGTGGAGAATTAAAGTTTGGGTTCGAATGATTTTGGAAAGACGTCAACAAATTTTTAGCTTCTACACTCTTTTTTAAATCTAGTTAATAGAGCAAAAAGGACAAAATTATAGACTCTTGAAAAACGTGAGCGACATTTTAGGCTCTAGACAGTTTTGAACTTTACAATATGGAGTAAAGAGCTCAGTTGGTTTTGGTTCGAATCATCTTAAGTTACATCTAGAAACAGTAGTTTATTTATCATGAAAAAAAATGACTCTCTAGGAATATGTGAACAACTTTATAGACTTTTGACGCTTTAGGACTCTATAGTCTAGTTTCTAGAGTAACAAAGAGTAACAAAGAAAGACTTCTAAAAAGGCGTGAACGACTTTTTAGACTTTAGGCGCTTTTAAACTATATAGACTCCATATTCTAGAGTTCTATATTATAGAGTAAAGGGCTCTGTAGCTAAGTGATAGGATATTAAAAGTTTTAATTCCAAAAATTCTGGGCTGAATCCCCGGGCCACTAGGTTTTCATTTATCATTGAAAAAAAAAATAATGACACTCTAGGAAGTGTGTAAGCGACTTTTTAGACTCTGTACTACTTTGTACTCTATTATCCAAATTTTAAAATTTAGACTAACAAGCCCTGGGAATTGCATTTGTGGCAGATGGTAGCAGTCTTCTTCTTTTTCTTCTTCTTCTTCTTCTTCCAGTGCTTCATCATTGCAGCCAACTCTGGATAAAATCTAATCAAATATAGTATTTAACATGGAACNAACTTTTATGACTCTAGGAAGTGTGTCAGCAACTTTTTAGACTCTGTACTACTTTGTACTCTATTATCCAAATTTTAAAATTTAGACTAACAAGCCCTGGCAATCGCATTTGTGGCAGAAGGTAGCAGTCTTCTTCTTTTTCTTTTTCTTCTTTCTGTGCTTCTTCATTACAGCCAGTTCTGGATAAAATCCTATCAAATACAGTATTTAACATAACATGGAACCAAATGACTCTAGATTCTAAATCACGTCTTTCTAGAGTCTAGAAAGAACTAGAAATTGAACTCTATTATATATAAGGTAAAGAGCTAAGTAGCTAACTTTTGGAATATTAAAGTTTTGGTTCGAAAGATGCTAGGTTTGATCCCCGGGCACAAGGTTTTCAATTGTTATTGAAAAAAAATGACTCCTAGGTAGACGTGAGCGAATTTTAAGACTCTAGACACCTTTGAACTTCAAAATCTAGATTTAAAAATCTGGAGTAACAAACTCTGACAATCGCGTACAAAAATTAACATGGCTGAAGGACCTCCCTCAGTTGACAGCCTCTCTCTTGTTCTTCTTCTTCCTGTGCTTCGTCATTACAGCCAGTTAGGGATACAATCCTATCAAATGCAATAACTACTTATGGAATGTGAAACAAAAAAGATTAGAATACAAGTTGTTGGAAGATGATCAATTTCGGGTGCATACTAGCTGCAGCGCGAAGTGAAAGCAAATATGGGTCAGTGTGTGCAAGTAAATATCGACCGGCGTCGAGGCGTTGAATCCGTGACGTCACGCCAGCACTCCGTCGACGTCAGATCGTCTCCCCGTTCCTCTTGCATTAAACGCTGCAATACTAATCAAAAATACTATGAAAAGGTCAACACAGATAACAATGTCACAAATGTTTTATGGAAATTGCATTTTGTTCTTTAGCTATATATTTCGACCTTTGAACTTAGAGTATTAAATTTAGTGCAGACCGTTTGAATTACCTCTGTAGCATGCATTTTCCGGCGCGCTAAATGTTAACGTTTTAACCTTTAAACTTTAACCTTCCAATACATAAAAAAAATTATTACGATGCAGTGTAATCTCTTTACCTAGTTATTTTAATTACGTTTTTAATCAATTTTTAAAAACATTTAAAACGTAATTTTTATTTTATGGTTACCCTTAAAAATATATTTTTTAACTCTAAAAAAAATAAAAAATAATAATTGAGGAAAAAAGTAGAAAACGAGTAGAAAAAAAAAGAGAAGGTAGAATATAAAGAAGTAAAGCAAGAAGAAGAAGAAGAAGAAGGAAATAAAGGATGTTTTTAAAACAGATATTTTTTTCTAAGCAAAAAACTCATTACAGAACAAATTTTTATCAATTTTTTTTTTACCTTTCAGACATGATTGAGGAAACTCAGGTCTCGTCAGCCAGTGAATTCGACTTGACGAATATGCGAGAAGAAGACTTCGAGCAGCACACAACTTACATAGTTCCAGATTTACCTGTGGAAGTGGGGACTCCCAACAGAGCCGAGGCCACTCTTCCAAGGAACCTCGTACTTAAATCATCACAGGCCCTCTCAGATGTAACTAAAAACGATTATACTTTATTCAATTTCAATACGGAAAACGCGTGATCCGCACGTGAACACCTCTTTCAGTAAAGAGCGTTTTTGGTCAGTTTATTTTCTGACCAAACGTGTATCTATAAAAATATTAACTAATAACCACCGACTATGTTGTATATTATCGCTGTTCATACGCATTTGTTTTCATGTTGAAAATGAATGAAGAATAGGAGCGTGATCCGCACGTGAACACCTCTTTTATTTTCATTTTGCGACCAAACACTTTAAAAACGAGTATATAAAAATAATCAACTAATGACCACCGGCTTTGTTGTATATTATCGTTGTTTCCGTGTTGAAAATGAATGAAGAATCGGAGCGAATTTTTATTGAAAATTTCCAATCAAATTTTACAAAATTTTTGAAATTAATAATATATTTTTCTTCTACAGGCACAAGGTGTTTGGAGTACAGGATATATCCCACGAGGGACGCGCTTTGGACCTCTCGTGGGAGAAATATATGCCAAAGACGCAGTTCCACCTTCTGCAAATAGGAAATACTTCTGGAGGGTGAGTTTGATCAAAAAAAAAAAAAAGAATATCAGCCCTTTCACAAGCAATACTAATAAAATTTTTCAAATTTTTTCAAATTAATTGGTTTTGGTGTTTCTAATCTTTTTCCCTCACTAGGTGCAACTTCGAGAAGGGTTTTTCCGTAACACTTGTAATGATTCTAAGGTACATAACAATTTTTATTTTTCTGTGTTTTAATCCTATAATGGGTGTTTATTTATACGCGTCTGTTACATGATGATAGAATATAAGAACATATGTACAGCTTGCCAAGTTCACCGTGGCACCTAACCCGTTAAAATAAATAAAATAAAATAAATAAAATACAACTTCAGGATGCGTACAAGTATTTTTTTCGTTAGTGCGTGGACAATCATATTGAGCGCATCTCTCTCTCTCTCTCTTTCGCTTTTGTTTTTGTAAGTTTTTTGCACATTTTACGTGCAATTGAAAATTTGGCAAGCTTTATGTACATTTATTTGCTTTTTTCTTGATGAATTACCAAGTTTGATTACTTTATTGGAAATTAATTTTAAAAGAAGCGCCACCTAGCGGTAAATTTTAAACTAACTATAGCCGGGATATTTTTATTGCGTTTATATAGAACTGTTATGACACGATTTGTAAATATTATCCGCTGCGCGGCGCTTCTTTGACTGATCGCAGCGCGGCCTCTTAGTAAAGTTAATTTTCAATATTTGATCATACTGACTAGTTATCATAACTCATAAGGTTGTTAGAATTTTTTTTTTGGCTTAAAAAACTTTCTTCTTTTTCCTACACCTTATCTTCCACGTTTTTTTTTTTATCTTTTCCTTCCTATTTTTCTTTTTATCCTATTCATTCTCCTGTTTCTAATATTTCGCTTCTTTCTCTTTTTTTCTTCTTCTTCCCTTTCTTCATATTTTTCTCCTTCTTCCTATTTTTCTCTTCATCCCATTTTTCTTTTTCCTATTTTTACTTTCTTATCTTTTCTTGCTCTTCTTTATTTTCCCCCTTCTTCCTCCTTTTTCTCCTATTTTTCTCTTCATCCCATTTTTCTTTTTCCTATTTTTACTTCTCTTCCTCTCTTATCTTTTCTTGCTCTTCTTCATTTTCTTCATTTCCCCCCTTCTTCCTCCTTTTTCTCGGCATTATCAAGCAAAATTATGACCTAAAATGTCTAAATTTCTTACAAATTATCAAAAATTCTTCAAAAGTTTTAAAAATGTAAAAATTTCTTTAAAAATGTGTAAATTTGTTGGGAAACGTTAAAAATTTACTGGAAAATCTCAAGTTTGGTAATAATCAAAAATTTATTATAAAATGTCAAAAAAAATCAAAATTTGTTCTAAAAAGTCAAAAATTTGTTTTGAAATGACAATTTTTTTTGAATATGACAAGACTACCATCAAAGATGGTGAAAATTCGCAACAAAATGTTAAAATTTGTTTAAAAATAATAAAATTGGCTCAAAAATGGTGAAAATACGTTTGAAAATATCAAAGATCATTTAAAATTGCAAAAATATAAGCTAAAATGTCATAAATTATTTTATGTTTAAGTTTTAAAAATGTAAAAATTTCTTTAAAAATGTGTTAATTTGTTAGAAAACGTTCAAAATCTTATTATTCTCCTTCCCCTCGCTTATTCTCTTCTCTCTCTTCTTTTATCTCTTTATTCTCTTCTTCCATTTATTCATTTCTTTCACCTTCTTTAACTTCTATTTCTTCTTGCTTTTCTTCATTTTTTTCAACTTCTTCCTATTTTTCTCTTCATTCCATTTTTCTTCTTCTTCCTATTTTTGCTTCTCTTCCTCTCTTATCTTTTCTTGCCCTTCTTCATTTTCCTCATTTTTTTCCCTTCTTCCTCCTTTTTCTGGAAATCTTATTATTCACCTTCCTCCCGCTTTTCTCTTTTCTCTCTTATTTTTCTTCTATTTCTTTATCCTCTTCTTCAATTTATTTATCTCTTTCACCTTCTTTCTTTTCTATTTCTTTTTCTTTTTTCATTTTTTTTCACCTTCTTCCTTTTTTTCTCTTCGTAATATTTTTCCTCCTCTTCTTATTTTTTTTTCATTCTTCTCTATATCTTTTTCCTCTTCTTTCTCTTAATTTTTTCTTTTCCTTTTTTTTTCTCTTCTATATATTTTTCTCCGCTTTCTGTCCTTTTATCTCATTTTCCCCTTCTTCCATTTCCTAATCTTTTCCCCCTTTTATTTCTCTTCATTCAATTTTTAATCTTGATCCCATTTTTTCACTTCTTCTTCTTCTTCCTACCCTTTTCCTCTTCTATCTCTTCTTCCTCCTTTTCACTTTCTCATTTTCCTCTTTTAGTTCTTATTTCTCCTTTCTCTCTTTTTTTTTCTGTCTTTCCTATTCTTCTTTTTTTTTCTTCTTCATCTTTCTCCTCCTAAAATTTGTTCATTCCAATTATATTTCATACCCATTTTTTAAGATTTTTTTTTTCAAATCCATTATTTCATTATTTTGTTATTCAAGCTTTGTTTAACTTCCTAATCACCAAAAGACTAGTCAAAAAATATTTTGTTGAGACAACATTTGTTGGATTAGGATTTAGTTTTAGTTTATTTAATAAATCAAGTGCAGTTTGCATTTGCAATGTGAAATTGAAAGCTAGTGGGGATGTGCTAATAAAATAAACTTATTAATAGAAATTTCGCAACAGTTTCTGGAAGTACAAACAATTTTAGCTGGGCTTTTATTAAATTGAAGGTCGGTCATATTGGTTGTGTTTTGCCAATAACTTATTTCTTGTTTACATCTAACTGCGAAATATTTAAATTGCATCTTATATCTCTTAAGCACAAGTAACAAAAAATTTTTTTTTTTCGAGAAATTGCATTTTTTTATGCACCGTTTTTGCAAATTATTATCAATTGTCATGAAATAAACACGAATTTCTTATAAAATATTAAATTTTCTACAAAATTATCTAAAATTATTAAAAAATTTCATATAAACACCCAAAACGTTTTCATTTTTTTTTTGGATTACACACCAATTAGTAAAAGAAGGCGATGTAGACCAAGAAAGTCTTGGCAAAAAAAAATTTTCAAATCCATGAATGATTTCCATCTTTCAGCCTCTTCTGTCCTCCCAAATTGGGAAGACAGAAGATTGGGAGTCCCAATTTCCTACTTGGAGTTTTTTTTTTATTCATGGCTTTGTGAATTTCTTTTTGCCAGGCTTTCTTTGTCTACTTCACCATCTTCTACCAATTTTACAACTGTCGGATTGCTGATCCAACGCCTTCACCCCCTACTTGGAGGTCCAGATGCTTTGTTTTCTAGATTTTCTTCCCTATCCTTGTTGTTCCTTTCCTTCTTCTATATAGTTCTTCATTTCTTTTGGTTCTTCCTTTTTTTCTCGTTCTACTTTCCATACGCAACTCGATATATTTCGCTTCACTAATTAAAAAGTTATTAACAAAAAATTAAAAAAGCATGGCCTGCTCGATTAAAATTTTAAAATTAATTTCCTCCTTTAATATTTTTAAAATTTAAACGCGGTTTGGATTTTTATAACCAGAATTTAATAAATTTTAATATTTTCATAAAAAATTTTATATTGTCATAACAATTATATTTATAAATAAGTTTTTTCGCAAAACAAAAACAAAAATTTGACCTTTGTTTGGTGCATAAAATTTGCTCTAATTTGATATGTAGCTCCACACATTTCGCTTCACTAATTAAAAAGTTATTAACGAAAAATTAAAAAATCATGGCCTGCTCGATTAAAATTTCAAAATTAATTTCGTCCTTTAATATTTTTTAAATTTAAACGCGGTTTGGATTTTTATAACCAGAATTTGATAAATTTTAATATTTTCATAATAATTTTAATATTGTCATAACAATTATTTTTATAAATAAGTTTTTTCGCAAAACCAAAACAAAAATTTGCACCATTGTTTGCTGCATAAAATTTGCTCTAATTTGATATGTAACTCGATACATTTCGCTTCATTGATTAAAAAGTTATTAACAAAAAATAAAAAAGCATGGCCTGCTCGATTAAAATTTCAAAATTAATTTCCTCCTTTAATATTTTTTAA
>JARJDX010090283.1:0-10425 GCA_030264735.1 Gymnusa sp. GC000175
ACATTGGTTGTTTACTGAAGTGTAAGCAGTGCTTCTTAAAAATTAATTGATGCTTACTTCCATTAAGATTTTTGGGGACGTTCTACTTCCACTTTCTAGTCATGCATTTGACGTTGGTAATAAACTCCATTTGTATGTATGTATGTATTAACCATTTTTATTGTATGGCAGGTGTTACGTCACAGACCAACGTATTTTGAGGTGACTTCCTGCGTTTTACCGCTCGGCTCCTCTGCCCCCTTAACTCCATTATTTCACTTATTTTTATTATTATATTATTGGAATATTAATAAAAATAATAATCATAATAATAATAATAATAATTATTTTACGAGCGAAATATCATATTTCTCTTAAAAATCTGATAAACTTGGGTCGGATTAATTTTTTTTACAGGTTTTTAATAATAAATACATTTCAAAATCAAAACATCCTTCAGCAGATGATCCACGTGATAACGAGTGGATTCAGGGGTTATACTCATCGCAAAGCATCCTTCGGCAGATGATCCACGTGATAACTAGTCTTGTGGACCCTCATGCGCTTTATGTTATTATATTATGGATTTTTCGTCAAAGGATTAGTAGCTATTTTACACAAGCACGTTTTAAAATTTAATTAAAATTTTTATATAAATTATTTTTTCTGTTACATATAAACTAGTGTTATTAAAAATTATAACTCATAAAATTAAATAGGTACAAAATATAAATATTTTGCAATTTATTGTTCGTAAAATTCAATTTCTTATAAATACCCACAATATTACCCACAACCGAAGAAGTAATTTCATAATTTATTTAATATTTAATATAATAATAATAATAAAAATAATATTAATAATAACGTTTAGTGGGAAACCAAGAAAAAATAAATCTTTGTTTCGATATTTACATCGGTATTAACCTTATTGGCTAGCTGGAGATATTATTAGTTTCCGAGAACACGTCATGTAGGTTAAAGTAGTTTGAAGGCCAACATAGACATTCTAAGCTATAGTGGACAGGTCTAGGAAAACGGCCAACTACGCCAAGCTTATATAAATTAAAAACATCTTGCAATCTAAGAATGCGCAAAAGCCATGGCCCAGCTCGAGGTTGGAAGACGAAAAACATATCTTCACGTGATATTTTTGTTAAAATATTTCCTTAATTTATAACCCCCTATAGACTTAATATTAAACTACCCAGCGACCATATTAAACATATTAATGAGTATATTAATGTGTATAGCTTTTGGTAATATTTATTGAATTAAAATGCATATTTTTTTTCCTAAATTATAAAAATTTTGGTTATCAATACATTATAATTAAATTTCAGGGACAAATTTCCAATGAAATAATAATTTTATCTCCTTCGTTTAGTCTCGTAATAAATCGTTACTGATTAGAATTCGCTATTACATGCAATTTAAATTATTTGAAATGCATTTTAACCTTGCAAATATGCATTTTTATATAAAAATACATTTGGTAAATGAAAGTAAAATTTCTATAATTTATTGTGTAAAATAGATCAATTTAGTTATTTTTTTGATGTCCTAATAGCTATTAAAACTTTTATAGTGCATTTTACCATTTTCAGCATTAAAATTATTTAAAATAAAATAAAGTAAACAGTAAACAAAACTACATAATGAATATTTATGTAGTCATGTTATTCTTCCCCAACGCTCAAACCCTTTATGCTCCACTCCTCGGTTACCGTGGAAACGAGTAGCAAATCAAGATATTACATAGCAACACCAATGCATCACAGAATTGCTTTAAAGAAATCAAAACGACAAAAAAAAAATTAAAAAATCGCATCATAAATAGGTTTGAAACTAGAACCAATGTCGAAAACTGTGTGAAAATCAACAGGTTGATGCATGAGTCCAGCGGTGTGAAGGTCGCGCCGAATTTTCCAAAGGGTGAGGCGAAAAGGACGAAAAGCTCTAGCTCAGACGCCGACGTCTACATTGGGTAGGTTAGCACGCGCGACAAACAAAAATAATAGATAAAAAATGTCCATTCATCGAAATGTAAACGTAAAAATGTAGATTTGATTTATTTTTAGCAATTTTTATTTGAGCGAAACAGACAAACAAAACTGACCTAGCTAGGATAAGGGTGGGGATTTACCTAATTTTTATTTACAAATTTTTTAAAATTTGTTTTAATTATCTTTTAATTGCGCACTTGATGCGTGATTATAATTGTAGTTTAAAATAGAGTATTGCTAAGTGCAACGAGTGTGCCTATGTGCATTTAATTAAAGACGCAATAGCATATATTATCATGAAAATGCATGTCTACCATGCATGATTTTAAATTATGAATTACTTTAATGAATATTAAATTGATCCTTTGGGTTAGTGATGTGTAAAAATGCACTATCGTTAAATCGCGTCGTAGGAGGTGCGAGCTTTCAATTATTGCACATTCAAAAAAAAGTTGCAACCGAACTGACCTAGGTGGAGTGTCCATAATAAAATTATAAGTAGGCACTGGAATCGGCGCATTGTACCATTGTGATGGTTCCATGTTGAAACAGTTGCAACTGTTCGGATGGTTGCGTTGGTTTTTATTATTAAACATTTATAGATAATGTAGCACTAAATATTTCACTTGACTAATTTTTAAGTTAGATTTTTTTCTCATATATTTTACAAGTGCACGAACATGGCAGCGACGACAACGGCGCGCTGTTTCCACGCAACTGAGCCAATGATACGGACTCTGATATGCAAGGACTAATCTACAGTGGCGCCGATATTGGGTTTATTTTGATATATTTATACACAAATCAACAACCTAGCTAGAGCACTCATCACAAAACATGCAATGCACAATAATATAATAATAATCTTTTATATGCATGAATTATTTAATTATATGAAACGTCATCAAAATACCAAACAACAATCATGTAATATTTTTTTATAGATGCAACTCTTTATTATTTCGTCGTATTACTACGTAATAGTAATCAATTTTAAGTACAATATATCCTTAAATTACTTTTTATTAGCTACTATTTGTGATAAACTTCTTTAATTCTCTCATTAATATCTGCATCTTGACTCCGATCATTTACTTTCCCCCTTTCAGGAAAGTATAGTAATCTAGTCATTTTTTTTTTGATATTTCATCAGATGTCGACGAGGTTCTTTAAACTACAATTGGCCATTTTTGTCATGATGTATGTGTGGATAACCATTTTCTTTTGTGTTTTCTGCATAGAATAAACTAGATGAATACCCAAAACAGTATGCAAATTAATATTTAGGATTATTTTTATTTTTATAGGTTCTGGACATAAATACTTTTTGGGTAAAATAGGTAAACTAAGATGTGGAAGAGAATACTCGCATATTTTTTTTAGTTTTTTGCTAAAAAATAAACATTTGAATTTTTTTTATATAACTAAAGTTACTGCAAAACGTAATTACGATATTTATTGAGAATTTTTTTATTGGGTGATTTTTTTTCGCTTACGGGAAAGTCGAACACCCCATTTTTATTTTCTATCGTTACCCTTCTAAATATTTAAATTATTCCACTTTTCTATGTTTTTATTATCTATCCACATATTCATAACTTTCTGCTTTTTTTTGCATTAGTCTTTATACCATATTTTGTTAGTATTCTATTCAATGTTCCCTAGTTCCAATGCAAACCTTTCTCACTGCCTGCTACTATAAATACATCATTAGCAAAAAAAACTATCAAAATCACTATCAAAAACTTATTTCAAGTTTAGGACTGCAAAATACGTCTTAGAATTTGTATTTTTACGTATCAGAAGAACTATCCATTTCTGCCTGTCTTGTCGATCCGGATCTGATTCAATATATTTATTAGCATTTATCTTGCTTTTGTGTCATGGTTTTTAACATTTTGTTTCTGCGGTTTTCATCTTCATATCATTCTTTTATCTTATTATCTTTCTCCTATGTCTTGTGAGACGTTATATTCAGTAATTGATAAAAATATTGTTTCCACCTACACAAAATGGTTCTTTCTTCTCTAAATATTGTTGCTTCATCGACCTTGATGATTACACCAACCCTTGTTTCTTCTCTTATCATTTTATCCTCATGTTCTCTTCTAATTTCTCTTCTTTACGTTTCATTACCTCATTTATTTTCTCGTTGAACCATTCCGCTTGTTTCTTTGTTCTATTTGTCTTCATATTCCACAAGTACAAGTATTTTTCTCCATCTTACTTCTTTCTGTTATAGTTTCTAACTTTATTTTTGACACTACCATGTTATAGTCCCTAAACATTTTGGATCCTCTTCTAACCCATACTTCCACCTTACTTCTTCAAGATGCAGATAATGGTCGGCGATACTAGCTCTCTGTAGGTAAGTTTTTCTGAAGATGTAATATTGGCGGATGAGTAAACATATCTGGTCTGTCCAAATTCACCAAAAATACAACAACAAGTGCGCTTTTGATAATTAAATTTATGTGATAATTTATCGAGTCGTACATTTATAAAGAGAATATAATTTGGACACAGTCAATTAGTCTAGTAGCCCACCACTAAGCACCGCAGATTGAATGTAAGCACTGCTGTGAATTGCTCTTCGCCAGATACAAGGTGCTTGGCTTAATTCGCGAATTACATATGGGTTTCTTTTTAATTTTCTGGCGCCCAAATTACCGTCGCCTTTTTAGAATCGCCTCATATAATAATTTTCCCAGAATACATCGAGACAAAAACATTTGCCTTAGACGTCTAAGATTGGTTTCCGTTGCAATGATTTTTGAACCATGGCGCACTTCTTCACAACGCCAAAAGAACTACTAGCTGCTTCTTTAAATGTTCAAATATAATATAATACTAATAAGAAAGCATGTATTTACGTAGCTGTAAGTGATGTGATACGTCTCAGATTGTTAAAATTAAGAGCACAGTAAAATTATTTCAGACATTTAAATATATGCATAGGGACATTACAGTTTAACATCTGAAACTTTTAGTTTTATCCAGGTTTACAATAAGATTATGTGCACAGAAAGATTGTTTATATAAAGAAGAAAGATTAGAGGTCCTAAAATAAAGCCTTGTGAAACACCAAGATTTACATTGGTCATTGGTACAATGTACGTTGGCCTCCAACAGGTCACTAAATTTATTTCCTTAAAATTATTTTTTTGTTGGAAAACAATAAGGAAAATTTGATGTGGCACCTAACTTTATAATATATTAGTAATAATTTCATTAACAATGTTGCTTAGCAACGAACAATAATAAGTTCTAAAAATGTTAAATTTATGTTTTTCTACAAACTTGATTAGTTTTTAAAATAATTGAAAATCGAAACACATAACCACTAAACCACCACTTTTTTAGCTGAAAAGTAACTGGGACTTTCCAATTTTTGTTAAAAGCTTAAATATGAATGAAATAAAATACGAAGTAATAGGGATCGCAAAAATTTTCGAAATCGAGATTTTTGCGGAAGTGATTTCTGTCTGTCTGTGTTCTCTCTAGAGCCCAGACAGCTTAACTAATCGTCCTAGAAATTCATATGTTATATTTTTCACCAACCGGAAATGGCAGTTTTTTTGGTATGTATTGCGTATTTTTGCAATCATTTTAAAAATTATGAAGTTTGTGGAAAAAAACATAAAGAGTACAAAATTTGTAGCAAATGTTGTTCTTATTATTATTTTAAAATTTAACATTTTAAGAACTCATCCTCACACATCGTCATTATAATCAGCTAACAATTAATAAAATATGGTTTGAATATCGGTCAAAATTAACGGATGTTATTATTGTAATTATTGCCAACGTATCAACAAAATGACATTGCAGAGATATACTGCCAACACAATAAGCTAATAAATAATTAATGAAATATACTTATGTTTTTGTTAAAAATTACAGATATGTCTCATATTCGTAAATGAGTGTGATAATGACACCACCATATTTTACTGACGTGGATTATAACCCGTCTTTAGATTATGACACTAAAAACCTTACACAAAAGGTGCAGAACTCTTTTATATGATTGATATTTGGTATCCTCATAGTTGATCACATTCTAGTAAAACTGCGTGAACGTAGGATTTTCCATTGTATTCCACTGTATTCAATATCTAATAAAATCATTCAAAGGCGCACACTTCCCTATCCGTACAATAGGATTATATTTCCCCTTGATGTTTACAATATATGTGTAATGTTCTCGGAAATCATTTCTTCAATATTTAGATACTAGAATTGTGTTTGGACCTAGAAGCATATCCTATATATTTTTTATTTCAATTTAATTGTAAGGCAGGAAAAAATAATAATCTACTTTCGGTTGTTGTACTTCTTGATAACGGTATACAAAGATGTATTTCAGAAAACTTTTATTTTTGCAGAATAAACAACTTGTAACATATTTAGTTTCATATAAATTAAAGCACGCATCTTCCCAGCAAATATTAGCACTCAAAAACATTATTTAAAAATGGAAATATCAAATATATGCCATAAAGAGAAGAGAATTGACTTGTCACTAGACATGGCAACGATTTCGTTGTGCATTTTGTCTCTTATTACACGAAAATAAGCGACTTATAGTTTAAAATGTTGTTTGAACATGTGAATTACTTTATTTATACTAATTGGACATATAAACAACTCATTTCTGGTAATCAGCCTTATGTTTGAAAACAAACGTTTATATATTTTCCATATTCTGGAATAATGGAAAAACGCAATTATGCATGTATACAATGTTTACGATCTTTTTCTAGATATTCAGAAAATCACAAAATATCGTTTCTAACAATAGGCTTGATTTTTCAATATTTACCATTGTTTTATATTTTTGATTATAGTGCGCATTAGAAACACAATCACCGATTTTATCAAAGTTTTGTATACATTATTGTAATAAATGATTAAACAATACCTCCAACGAAGGTACAAATGACGCATTAAACAAGGTAAACAGTAATTTAAAAATATGGGTGTGGTCACCATACGACTTTCATTTACGAATTTAAAATACATCCGTTACTTTTAATAGAAAAATAACGATATTTTATTAATTATCTGCCAATTAGGTTGGCAGTATTTCTCTGCAATTTTATTTCATTGAAACGTTGGCAATAACACCGATAGTGACATCCACACTTTTGAATGATATATAACCTATTTCATTAATTGTCAGCTGATTACGATGATAGTATATCTCTTCTACTTGATGGGAATGAATTCAATAAAACGTTCCTTAGCAATATACAAGGATGAGTTCTTAAAATGTTAAATTTTGAAAAAAATGATGACAAAATTTGTTGAAAATTTAATTTTAATCACTTTTGTATTCTTTGAATTTCGGGCAAAAGTCAGTTGGACCTTCCAATTTCCCAAAATATGAATTTCCAGGCCGATCAGATGAGCCGTCTGGACTTTAGAGAGGACACAGAAAAACAAACACTGACACACAGACCGACACCACTTCGAAAACAACTTTTTCTGAATAAAGGGAGTGGAAATCGGATATTTCCTCAAAAATCTCGATTTCGAAAATTTTCGCGATAACCATACTTTCATATACAAAAAACAAGTCAAAGTGCATTCTCAAGGCTTCGAAGTATGTCCAATGACTGAAAACCTTTTTTAAGTAAGGAAGAACACAAATATTAACAGGAAGAATATTTGAAACCCATTTTCACGATTAAAAAAAAAGCCGTGCAAACCGGGATTATAGATAAAAACTTATCTTTAGCAACATTTTAAGGCCGGTATACTATTTTTTTTTTAATTTTTATTTCATATATTTACGGATTTGAAACATGCATTTTATCCTGTTGGAAATTTTGGAATTAAATTTGAAAATAGTTTATAGACAAGGCGTTCCGATTATATCCATGCAGTACATGTGGCAAAAAACCGGTACCTAAATGGGGGCCATTATCTTTTCCAACATTATCAGTATTATAGTACCTTATCTATGAAATCCACCCTACATCACAAAAGAAATCATTGTCTTTAGAACTGAGTCACATCAGCTATGCGTTTCTTAACAATAATTATAATATCAGGCACATTAATCAAGTTCAACAAAAACTTTCTTTTGTATGCATTTTGGCGCCAGAGTTTTTCTGCCTTCCGATATCGTCCAGCCATCTCTTCTGCGGTCTTCTTATACCTCTCATACATTCTGGATCATTTAGCGCACTTTTGATCTTCGCTGAATTTTTACGTGTTGTGGTCGTTCTCTTATGCTAAAACCCCACAACGTTTTATTGCTCTTTGGGTGGTTCTCATTTTGTTAGCGCTCTTGACGGTCAGCGTCATTGTCTGTAGTTCGTAGAACGTCACTGCAATTATGCAAATGTTATGTGCTTTTTTTAATTAGTAAGAACGTTGGAGTATTTTACGTTGAAGCTTTGTTTTCGGTATTGCACCCAAGTTATGCAAAGTCTTCGGGAGATCTCAGTTTTTTGGTTTTATTGCATGGCCTAATATTTTATCTAATGTTCAAAGTTACCTTTTCCTGTTTTTTTAGGAATCCCTTTGGTTCGTCGTTTCCACTGATTATACTTATAGCATCGGCGAACCTAACTTGGTTTATATTTTACAACCATTGCTGATACTTTTAAATTCTCAAAAAAAAAAAAACGTTTTGAATAGAACTTATGTTACCAGGGTAAATAGCTTAGAAGATAATAGTGCTCCTGTCTAACGCCTCTACTATATGTATTTTATCAGTGACCATGTCTTTGCAAATTATTACTTAAAAGGTGGCATTTTCGTAAAAATTTAAAAATATTTGTTTACCGTGAGTCAATTAGGGCGAGTGCAAACCTTTGAATACCGATCTTTGATCGATAAACACCATATGCAGTGGGATAATATATTAGGAGCACTTTTTAATTAAAGTATAAACTTTTTGTTGATGAATGACTGTGCTGTAGTTTCCTAAAGCCCGCTTTTTCTTCCGGTTGATAAGCGTCACGTGTAGGTGTGAGCCTATTTGGTAATATTTTTTTGAGGAGTTTGTAGTGATGATTTCTTTAGCATTCTGCCTTGCTGGATTTTAGACATTTATTTAAACGTTTCTCCCCATTTCGTCTTCTTCCAATGCTCTTCCAGTCAGTAGTTATTTAAGATCTAATTCTATGTCTGCTATGGATATTTTAGGTATATCTTCATCTCTATGTTTTGTATGTTTTCCGAAAGTTTGTAGACTTGATTTGGTTGAATTGGGTAAATTTCTTTGTAGTACTCTTTAGTATTGATGTTATTTAGCCTTTTGTATTGTATGTTTCAGTTGATGTATTTCTAATGTTTCATTTCTTTATGTTGTCTTTTGAATCTCCATATTTTTGTAGATTTCAATTACCTAATTTATTTTTTCATTATTGTAATTTCTAACGCCTTGACATTTCTTCGTAGCATCTCTGGTGTTCCTCCGTGTAGGCTTGTACTTTTCTCTTTTTATCATCTTCGCGTGACTTTAATGTCGAGTTTTTTTAAGACTGTGTATATCATTTTAAATTTTTTTACTCGGTGTTCGATTAGCATATTGTTTAAATCTCTGAGTTATTTGCCTAACTCCAATTTGTACTCTGATTCGTTTTGTTCCAATTTGTTTAAGGTTGTAAAGCGAGCGTTTTTAATAATTTTGGTTCTTTCTGCTCTAGTATTTATTTGATCTGTTGCCCTAACTAGCTTGTGGTCACTATCTATGTCAATCTGATTGAGAACCCATACATTGTTTACTTAATTCTTCTTGTTGGTAATTATGAAGTTTATTTCATTTTATTAGGTTGAATCGGGGCTTGTTTATGACCATCTTCTATTTTTAGTTTTTTTTTTCAAAAAGTACTCCTTTTTGAAAAAAAACTACAAATTTAAAAAAAATATATTAAATTTTTATTCCATTTTTTTTAAATCGCTTTTAAACCTCGACAACGATATCAACATTATTGTTTTATAAATTTGCCCCAAAAATAAGATATTAAAAATACATGCAATGTTTTGATTAATCATTTAAATTGTTTTTGTAGATTATTATAATAATTTTGCAAAACCTTTGAATACTACAAAAAATTAAAATTATAAGTAAGTTTTAATCTAGATTCTAGAAATTTCATTATATTTTAAAATAAAAGCTTAGAAAATGTGTGTAAAATTTTTTGCACTTCGAAAAAAGATATATCTGGCCCACAAAAATCAAGCACTAACATCGAGTAAATTATTTTATTTGGGTCAACGAGTATATTTAGAGTCCAAATAATTTACATTTGTCTAATCTAATACTAATATTAAAGATTAAAATCAAGAAACTTTTATATGTTTTTTTTATTATTTTTTAACTTATCAAATAATTATATTTATAAAATATTGCATTCCTACAATTTATATTTTTAAATAAAATTAAATAAAATTTGTAGAAAAATTAACAAATCCTAATAAA
>JARJDX010090301.1:0-10360 GCA_030264735.1 Gymnusa sp. GC000175
AAAAAACATTTTGTAGTAATAAAGATCTTTTAAGATTAAATTTTAAATTATGATTAATTTAATCATTTGATAATGCACCACGATAAATGCTTTATCTTATTTTTACCTTTTTTCAGTATAGGCGACAAGAAACTTTTAGCCTCCATTAAAAATTTAATTAAAAAATAAAAAAAACTTCTTGACAAGCGTTTAATGACAAGCGTGAATAAAATTACTAAAAATATCTTGTAATGTTAATTTAATAATTTTGTATAATTAATATTTAGCACTTGACTTTATTTCTCATAATTGTTCATAATTTATTACGAATTAGCATAATTGTAAATGTAGGTTAGTTTAAATTATAGATTTTATAATTATAATAGAATATAAAATTTCCAGTTAGACTTGTTTTTATTAAAATATTTTTCTCGCTGAACAATGCCATCATTGAATTTCCGCATTCTAGTACAAACGTGCGTTTGGGAAATAAATGTTGGTACCGCTAACTGAATGTAAAATTCAAATCACGACTGTCAATATTTTTCTTGCATTCTTGTATGGAATTCTTGGATTGTTTATATTAGTTTCACTATGTAAATATTATAATACATGTAATAAGAATATAAGAACGCATTCATTGCGAACGAGAAATTATTAATATTATTCACATGGAAACGTCTGAGAAATACTTTGCAAAAATAAATATTAGCCTTGTAGTTTCTTTACAAGTTGAAGTAACTTTATATGTTTGTGAGTTGCAGGAGTAATGTAAACGGATTTGATTGATTCATGTCTAAATAATTTGCTTTATTAAGACAACAAAAGACTTTCATGGGAAATATTATTTTACCAAACGATATATTATGCCAAACTTTAAAAGATGAATGTGTTTAGATAATTAAATAAATTTTCTTCTAAATAACTTAAAACGTTTTGGCGAGTTGTAATTTTGGCTAAGTTACAGGTATACAAACATACACTCAAATTGTGATGAATAACTATTAAGACATTATTAAGCAAACTTGCAGATCTAATTTCGGAAGCCATTTGTTACTTTTATATTAAAAAAAAATCTTAAAACAGCAAAAATCTTAAAATTAAATATCGTTATAGTGATGCGAGTGACAGATATTCGTTGGTTAACGATTCGTTGTGACCAGTTCTAGCGATGGCAATTACGATATTCGTAAAAATAAAACATACCTTATTTGAACTACTTCTAATTTTAAAAGAAGTGCTAACTCCACTTATTATTAAAATTCATTAATTAAAGCAACAAAAACCTTCTTTTTTTTAAAGAATGCTCAAAATCTGCCGGTTTTACCAAAACCGTCATTTATGAAAGAGGCGCATTTTCTGACAGAATAGCAAAATCGCAACGAATCTCTGAAATAATGTTTAATAACGAATCTTTCACTTTTCCGTAAGAATTAGAGACTAAGGGGGTTACACCCTTTGCTATTCAGTCAGAAAATGACATAATAAGATCATTAATACTGGTTACAACTTATTAAGGAAGTAAGACCGATTTCATTTATAATAATTTTCTATTTCAAAAAATAAAATTTTTGTAATTGATATATGTATAATAAAATAACCCAGAGTGATTGTAATTCTATGTAACGCATTTTCCATGGCACAGTAAAAATAACTTAGGCAACTTTATTTACACGTACAAGATAATTTGTATTTTTATATCGCCATTCTATTAACTTTATTAAATAAAGAATTTTTTCACCATAATGAATATGTATATAGTTTTGTGCTTAAGCTATATATCTCTTAAAGATTAAATATTTTTGATTCGAGTATGTTAATCATACAATCACAAAAAATCTGTAATTCTAATTACACTACCTGTCCTAACATAGGCAGCTTTAAAACATGATATGTTTTTTAGCTAATGAATGGTAAATGAGCATAATTACATTTAAAACCATCAATTTTTAAGTACAAAAAGAAGCATTTGCAATATAACAAAACGAATTAAAATACAAGAAATATTTCGGTACTCGTTAGGCGCCGAGTTGAAAATATACATAAAATTTTTTATATGTAAGCTTAATTTGCTTATAATGCAAGGGTATTAAAGAAGGATAATTTTCTTCTCTTTGATGATCTTGCAAAATGTTTAATTGCTAACGAGGTAAATTTCAATGGGAATTTTTGGAAATCTTAATATATTTTATGAAATACAAAGGATTTTAGCAATTTTACACTAGAAACTTCATGGGAATACAAAAAACAGATAAAGGACAATTTAAATATTGTTTTAATTTTTATAATGCATTATAACACTTGCACTTCCACATATTCTCATTTTTCGGGTTCTTTTCAGTTTTAAGTTTGGTGATTATAATGGCTATTGAATGATTTTTTTAAAGATATGAAATATTTTATCGAAGCTCATAATCCTCTTTATTCTTCAGCTTCTTCAACAAATATATGACTTCCATATCCTTCTTTTTTGAGTGCCTATCCATATCTGATTTTGGCGATCATATTTGCTATTTCCTAATTTGTTTTAGGCAGAATGCGTTGTCCGTTTATAGCATTTCTCGAAATCCGTTATATTTTCTTTTTATTCAATCTCTACTTAATATTCTTCTATAATTTTCTTCTTTAAGTGCTTTTCCATTGGGAACATTATTTTTCTTCTTAATGTTTCGATTTGTTTCGGATGTTGGCAACCATATTGGCTATAATTAATTTATTAACTGCTTCAGAAAAATGTATAAACAGACATTTCAACGGGTTGTTGATTTATTTCCATCTTGGATAAAAATTCTACTAATTACTATTAGTTTTGTTTTACCGATGTTGAAACAAGACCGTATTTCTACCTGGTCGCTATAACTCTAATAGTTAGATAGGGATTAGGATCTGTAGATTTTATAGACGTATTACCAAAACTAACCATATCATACGCGTAGTCTCTCTCCGTTTAACAAAATCCCCAAATTCCATGTTTTTCAGAACATGCCTCACACCTCGAAATGCTTTATATTTTCAGCGTTATCTCCCTCCAACCTAATAAACGCAATTTGGTTCCAAGGATATTTTACAATAATCCTCAGTTCTTTGCTATCCAGCCTAATAGTTTTTAGCATTCTCCAATGTTATACTTCATCAAAGGCCTCCTAATTACTAAAATAGGCATAGATGTCTCAATTAATGTCCCTACAGCATTGGCAAAGTACTTGGATGCTAAATGAGGTAGTAGAGTTTTCTATTTGTGGAGCTTTTTTCTTCTTTCCCTTCTCCCAAAGATTTCGATGTAGATGAAATAAAAGAGAAGCCAGGTGGTAGAAGGGTGTCGTAGCTGAAGAATCTCGGCGAATGATTGTTAACATATCTACAGTCTAATTATTCAGATATGTAGCATAATGTAGAGTAGCCATAAATATAGAATGTGAAGAAGTCATAAAAGAGAGTGATATTTTTATTTATATGTTTTTTCAATATCCTTCTGCACATTAACTTCTCGAAAGTTAAAGCCTTTTTGGTGGTCTTTATTATCCGGAGAGTCGGTGCATTTCCTATAGTAGAACGGAAAACACTTATAAACTACATTTATTATATTTACACCCTAATTTCGGATCGCTTATTACGAAAAAATGGTTATTTACTGGTAATTTTCACTTGTATTTCTAAACTTTTGTCCAAAATACAAATTTTCGGTTTTTTCTATAATATCTAAAACTTCTTAACCATAGAAATAAATTTTCTTTTGCCTGTAATACGAGCCCTTCGAGGGTTAATTTGCTTAAGAAATAATGAAGATACGGGCATATGAATTTACTTCGATATTCGCCTCTACGTGAAACCGAAAAAATTTCTACTAAAAAATGGTGAAAATTAAAAATTGCTTAAAATAACGTTTTTCGTACAAGATGATGGTGCAAATTACGGATTTGAAGTGCGTTTTCCAATTGGAGAACATTTTTATTTCTCGGATTTTCGCAATTTTTCGTCACTTTCTTCGCGATATCTAGAAAAGTATCAAAGAATTTTAAAATTCGATTAAAACACCTTAAAGCTGACACTACACGTGTTTTGTTTAATTGGTTTGGTTGAAAAAAAAGGAATATGAGACTTGGAAAAATGAAAAGTGTTCTTTTTGAAAAGGTCAAAAATGTTGAGTTTTTATAAATAGGATCGCTTGTTACGAAAAATTGGTTATTCGCCGTATTTAGGGCAATTTTTTTTACTTGTGCCTAACAAATTTTCAGTTTTTTTTAATACCTCTAAATCACCTTTACCAACTTTAAATTCGTTGCTATATGATGACTTTCGTGGGGGGAGCAAGGGCCCTTTCTTGCCCTACCTGGCGAGGCCCATGAATTGGAGCTTCTTTTCTTTTATGATAATGAATATTTTGTGATATTTCTCCATTATACTGCTACTTTATAAGTAGCAGTGCTCTATAAATTTGACTAACTTTTCTAATCCTATAGCTATTTCTTGCATCAATATCAAATTCCTACTTCATGCCACTACATCGGCAATACACTGAGCCATTCCATGTTGTAGGCTCATTTCAGGCGTTGTTAGCAATACCATTTCATTTCAGGCGTTGTTAGCAATACCATTGAAAATACAATTCTTTAAAAGAAGACTCATGGTATGGTATTTAGCTACCGCGGCTCTAATAGTTTGCTTGTAATACGAAAAATGGGTTTACCTTTGATATGCGGTCAAAATATTTCAAGATAGTCAAAATCTCCTTTTTTGTTCAGCGAGGGCTAATACTAGTGGCGACTCCACAAAAAAATACGGCTTGCCCCCAAACTTCAGCCGTTTCGTCCCCAAAAGTGAGAGCCTTCTATTTTCTATTTGATATTGAAGAATTGTATATTCAATGATAAAACTGATCCAGGTGCCTAGATATTTTTAAAATTTAATATGCTCGATATCCTTATTTTTTATTGTTTATTTGTAAATATTTTTATTTGGTTATTATCAACACTTTTATTTTGCTTATATTCATATTTATAGAATTGTTTCATTGTTCTATTCAATTCGTATTGATATTTTATTACCCATCCAATTGCTATATATAAACTACCAACTTTCAAAACATCTCTCATTTAAACAATAAAAAAGGTGAAAAAATGTGTTTAGCTGCTCCATATTAGTTATTTCCTGCATTTGTTAGGATGTCATCTAAAATGGCTATCGGTTTACCTACGTCTTTCTACCGTAAATTGAGTGTTGGAGCTTGTTACTTTAGATTCAGACCTTAAGAGTAGTGTTTCTTAACATATGCGTATGATAAAAATAGGTAAACTTTTGGATGTGTAATATAACATTTAAAATTGTCTGATGCTGTGGTGCAGTGATTTGACTCAAATATACTGTACTTTCGGAGCATTTTATTAACAAGAAATACTACGAGTAAATAAATTATTTTGGAATAGACGTAATTTCCTCGAATCTCAGTTTTCAATGTGGTGTAAAATTGAGTTTTGAAATTCATGGTGGACCTATTACTAAAATTTCCAAAAACCCTAGGAAATCGCGTTCACTGATTTTAGATTAGTACTAGATGTCATTAATTTCATCGCTAGGTAAGAAACATAATGGTCGACAACGAAGTCGCTAAGACATTATACGCATTTATTATTAAAAAATTATAAAATTAACATTTAGAATGCTTTCTTAATTCCCATATTTAACAAAAAATAATTTATATTTATACAGTTTACAATTTGATTTTACAATTATTGTTTCTTACACCTACGGACCGACGTTTAATTCTATGAAGAGATAAGTACTGTTTAATGTAATTTTCTTAAAAAGTAGCATTTAATTTTTTTGAAGATGATGTAATTACTAACCGTTTTAGAATACTCCAGCTGGCGTTTTTAATTCCAAACATTCGTTGTTGGTGGTCGAATTGAAATATCTGAAATTACTGGGTGATAAGCCTAATCGTAACTTACAAATAATTAATAATGAACGAACTCTCATACCAATTTCCATAGACAGCAATTAAATATTTGTAGCATGAAAATATTGTGATTATTATGCATGCGATTGCAATTACGTTAGTTTTAAGTTGAAATAATATACAATTTACTATATATTCTAGAATAATTAGTGCAAGCATATCATAAATAAAAATAATTTTTTTTATCCCTTCTTTTAAGAGCAATTTAAATTCCTTACGTGAGTAGCCTTGAGAAGGCCGCGGTAAAGATCGTTATCCTTCTAGAAAATTACGATCAGGTTTAGATATTTTATTTTTAAAAATGTATTTTAATTTCTCCCCGCTCATCCAGATCGCATCGTAAAATAATTTTGTTTTTATTAAAATTACATTTTTATTATAATTTATAAGAGTGTTTATATGAGATTCTATTTCAATAATATAACCAAGTTCATATTTTAGAATGCGTTGACATTTATTAAGGTCCAGTTGATGTAATTTACTTTGATACATGTGCCTGGAGAAAATTCCATTCTAAAATTGACGCCTACAAATGAAATATGTGACATTTAGGCGGGCTTCCGCTGTAATATAATTTTTTAAGGTGATTTCTTCGCCTACTAGCAATGAGGGGAAATTAATGAAAATTTATGCGTACCCTCCTATAAGCAATTTCGTCCTAAATGTCTCATTACAATTTCATAATAAGATTTCAACGAGGGGGCGCTTGCTTTATGCATTTATCTTATACTTGTTTTTTATTTACAGGAAAAAAGGAAATCCTCACTTATTTCTTCGGTCCAATCGGAGGATTACTCATCATTAATTTAATTCTTTTCGCCGCAACTGCCAGGGAACTTACTTGTGGATTATGGAAGAGGGAATTAGTGAAATCAACAACTGAAAGGTTTGTTACATGCCTATATGTTATTTTTGCAGCTATTACATTTGCATATTAATTTATATTGCTGTAAGTTATTTATTGCAAATGGAATATATAGAAATCCATAAAATAAAGGTTTGATAGGTAAAAATAAATTACCCAGCACTCAGCACAGGATGTGGAATGCGTTTTGATTAAGAACCTAAGCAGCGAGCCAAGGGAGATATGCTCATGACCAGAAGATATTTATTTGAAAGCTTTAGTTTATTTTATTAGCTAAAAACTTTCATTAATTTTATTAAAATTGATTTTTAACTGCACATTTAAAGGCGGCTTCTTTGTCGGCGTTGTAATTATAATTATAAATTAACCACACATGATAAGATTATTTTATATCATTGCTTAACATACATTTTAAACATTTTACAATTATTAGCCATTTTACATTCAATCTTTCTTAAATTACAGCAATAAATTTTATGTGTAATGGTTATCAATATTTTTCACATTTATAGAAAGTGAAAACAAGTTTTTAAGGTTTCTTTTCTGATAAAACATTTAGATATATTTAACTCAAATAGATTTTAGTAAATGTCGACTTATTAATCTTTTGGTTCTCTTATAAGCACTGTAAATCAATTCTTTTTATGTTTAATTACATCAATGATCAATGGTAATTGCTGATAGTACTAGCGGTGATGAAGATGCAGCAAATGCTTTTAGTTCCGCTAATCTTCTTTAACAAATTATAGCAATAATCAGAAATACAATGTTGAACATAATTATCTTTAATTTCAGAGCTGCATTAGGCAGAGTCTGTATGAAACTAGTAGTAGTAATGGGTGTCACGTGGATTGCGGATGTTGTATCTTGGGCTGTAGGAGGTCCACAAGAAATTTGGTACGTCACGGATTTAATAAATTGCCTTCAAGGAGTGTTTATCTTTATCGTAGTAGGACTTCAACCACAGGTATTTATTACCATGAATAAAATGTAATATCTATTCTAAACAAATTGCTTTAATACCCAGGTTCTAACTGCTGTTAAGAGATTATGGTGCTTAAGAAAAAATAGAGCTGCAGAGACTGCTGGAACTACAAATCATCATTCTTCCAGTTCGCAAGGTTTACCATCCATGGGAGATACAATTACCAATAATAGCATTACTAATGGTACGACGAAATCGGTCCCGTTGGAAACTAGTTGTTAACGCATTTATTTAAATCTTTATTTCGACAATAATCAACGAAAAAGTTATTTTTGATATACATTTTTTATATCAATAATTTATAGTTTATTATAAAAAATAAAAACTAGTCAGATGTATTTTAGGACGATCTTTAAAGTTGTGATTTTTTAAAATAATTTGACAAAATTTGTAAAAAAAATTGTGTTCATTCAGTTTGAGTTACTACATTTTTCTCATTCTTATGATTCTCTCGCCTGGAGACTGAAAACAATATTTTAAAGTTACGTTATTTATGTAATTATAGTTTAGTTCCTTATTTATTTTTTTATTTTGTAAGTATGACATGTTTATAGCCAGTTCTTCTCTTAAAAATATTAAGGTACTGTTACCACCATCCTGTAAATATTTCACATTTTCATTTCGAACAAATAATTACAATTTTTCATATATTTTAGTACTTTTTTAAGCTTTCTACGTTTTGTCCAGTATTAATGTTAAGTACTTTATAAATTCTTTATGTAAATATTATTATATGTTGTGTTGTACCAGTATTTTGTATAATAAAGACAATATTCCTATGGAAATTTATTTTAAAAATAATAATTATCAAAAGTTTTTACTTTTAATGTAGTTTACTGTTGAATTTCTTTAGTTTCAGAACTTTTACTGCTTTTAAAAATAACCAAGGTATTTGCTAAAATATTTTTAATTCTATAAATGGATATATTAAATAGAAAAATACTACAAAACATTTTAAACAATAATCAAATGAGAATACTATAATATCACCTGGGCATTTTCTCAGCATTACAAAGAAAATTTGAATCCTAAATATGTTTTTTTTTAACTAAATTGTTTGATAAAAGCTCCATCCAATGCAGACTGAATGTTTTATTATCAACATGTGTCATTTAGAATTTAAGAATAAATAAGAATAAATCAATAGGCCAAATGTGCATAAAAAAGTATCTTATTTTACATTTCATTGTCTTCTTACTGGACCTTAATAAAAAAAATATTTAACAATAAAACCCTTTATAGTTTTTCCAATATTTTTCTTTTTTCTCTATTTGGGACTAAAATCCTTAAACTGTAATTTGGAGGCTCATGCTATGGCCTATACTAATAATTTTTACATAATTTGAAAAAGTTTTATTTGAACCGGTCACAGTTCCGAGTTATACCGAACCGTAACCGAAACGATAAATAAAGTAAAATACCGGAGTTGAACCGGAACGAAAAATTATTCAAGGAACGTAACCTTAAACCGGAGAGAAAAAATTTCAACAAACAAAGTTTATCTGATCAAAGTTTCTTTTTTCGATTCAAATAAGATTTTTTTAAATGCCAAATAAATTTCTAATTAAAAGTCACTTTTAAACATGCCTTAAGAGGGTGCAAACCTTTTAAGTACCTTTTAACTAAGTTAAAAAATATTTTTTACACATGTTTGCTAAAAATTGTGCATATAAAAAGAAATTTTTTTTTGATAGTTTTTAGTATTATACTCTCATCATTTTAATGTTTACATCTATTTTTATTTAATTTGCCCCTTGGGGTCAAAAGCCATAATAAATTTTGGTGAATGCGCCGGACACCGTCCGACTGATATTTTATATTATGTCGTCAAACACTGGTAAATCCCATAAATTTATTTATTTTACATAAATATGTCCTAATTGACTAATGCAATTATTGCTTTAACTGAAATTAGTTTCTAGAACCAGCATATTTTATTAATCGCAGCGTGAATATAATAAAGGGTGGCGTGCGACAGACGCATGAATTTAAAATTGGAATAAAACGCAGACTGTTACGAAATGATTATATAAATTTTTTATTTTTTCTCGATTCATTAACATGGGAAGTTTAGATTTACATGGTTTTGAATAAAGTGTCCCCCGTATTGCGCCCCTTACACTCCAAACACTGAGTAAGCCTATTTTTGAAGTTTTCAAAAAATCAGGAAAGCGCGCCACAAGTTCAAATCGCCTCTTAGGGAGATGAGGTGTCCGGGGAGTCCATGCAAACCCTTGCTGTGTGGGGTGGGCTGTGGCCCCGTCCTACTGAAACCAGACCTCTTTCAGTTCCATCCCTTCCAATTGAGGCAAGAAAAAATCCTGGAGCGGCCGTTCGACAAATAGGTCTGCTCAGAAAAACCCCGTTCTCCATTAAAGCGACCGAAACCGCGTGAAACATAAACTTCCCCTCTTTCGAATCGTCCCACTTTTAACATTCCATGCGTCATGAATGAAACTGGGGTATATTTTTACATGTGCTGTGCTTATTTCTTCTTTCCGAAATATGTGGTTCCTTTGAAATTTTAATTTCATTTTTAAAAGAAGTTTGTAGTAAAGCTGTAAATGAGTATGAA
>JARJDX010090353.1:0-10545 GCA_030264735.1 Gymnusa sp. GC000175
TTTTTGACAGTTGTTGAAAGTTGTATCAGAATTTGGCATTTTTTGCATTTCACACATTCTAACAATTTTGGCCATCAAATTTGTATCAGAATCTCAGAAGTAATGTAAAAGAAATGTAAAATAGCACCTCATACCAGCTTATGCTGATTGGTACTTGCAACAAAATAAAAATAAAAAAAATTGAAAAATTTCTGAAAATCATCAGAAATCTTAGAATTGTTCCTGTAATCATCAGACTTTTGTGAAAATCTTGGAAATTATCAAACTTGGGTAAATATGACCCTAATTTGAATCCAAATAGAGCGATGTTAAAAAAAAAGTGTAAATATTTTTGGTCAAAATTTTCATTGAATACCAATGCATTCTCCACATTGAAGTTTAATGCTCCAATCCTTTCAAATTCATAGAATTTCCATTCAATTCGTGTTGCAAAATTTGGGCCTTCAAATTGCAAAAATCATGAGCAATAGAATCGTAAGTGAGCGCGCGCGCGCGCGCGTTTGCGTTTTGTTTTAAAAATACGTTTCGATTTCGTTGGGAAATACTTAAGAAGGCTTGCCCATGAGAAAGTAAAAACGTCATTTACCTCAGACCTGTTTTAAGTTGGTTGAACTCAACGCTCAAACTAGGCCGATGTAATCTACAACACGCGAATCGAAACGGAGTTATTGGGGAACGTGTGAGTTGGAAAGAGACTAAATCATGACGATTACGACCGCAGATAGAAATGACAGTGAAAAATAACGAATTAATAGAATTAGAAACAAGTACCTTCGATTGTTATTATATTCCGAGGTCGACGACATCAATTTCAATTTTTTTTTTGTTCACTTTTGTCGCATTATCTTTAACAGAAAATGTTCACGTTTTCTATACTCTTGAAGAGAAATGGCAACACTTTCATTTTTGCTGAATAAAAAAAAAGTGAAATTTACGATTAATTTGCATGTAAAAATTTTCATTAAGGAATCTTTTTTTAAAGTCTCATACGACACGAATCAATTTAGATAACAATCTTCGTACGTTAATGAGAAAAATTTTAATTGCTCAATATGAGTTAATTAAAACCAAAGATGATATTTCTCTGTATATGTATTTTAAAACCCATAAAGCGTTTTGAATTGGGACCTTGAGCTGATAAAAAGTTTTTTTTTTCGTGATAACCAAATATGAAGTGGTCGTATTGGATCAGTTCGGTCGTTGACCGGACTGTGTTGACCTCAAAAATTGAGGTCGCAACATTTTTATAATAAAAGTAACATGAAACGAACACAACAAACTGCTGACACATATTTAGAGCACTGAACCGATCTCGTTTAATACACACATATTATATATTTTGTTATATATGTTATTAATTTGAACCCGACCATTATTGGGATTTATGATTCTCATTTGTATGACTCAATGGAAATTTATATTCGTAAACAATTTTATTTTACTTTCAGCGTCTCAATCGTAAATATTAGAAATGCAAATCGTCTCGGTTAATAACTTTTAGAATCTCAATTCTAAAAAATATTTCAAGTAGGGGTCTTGGACTAAAAATTTTTAATTTGTTATTGCTAAATATTGTAGGATTTTTGATATGACTGTTTAATAGTTTTGCATTTATTTTATTTTTCCATTTTTCTTTTTCTTCTCTTTCTTCATCTTCCTTTTCTTCATTTTATCTTGTACATCGTGTTTTTACCTTAATCTTCATCTTTTTTTACGTCCTTTTTATCTTTTAAGTCATCATCTTCTTCTTTCTCTTCTTTTTTTTATACTTCATCATCATCAATTTCTCCTTCTATCTTTCTTCTTTTTTATTTTATAGTTCTTCTATCTTTCTTCTTTTTTATTTTATAGTTCGTGCTCTTTATCTTCTTTTTCATTTTCTTTTCTTTCTTCTTATTTTTTTCTTCATCTTCATCATCATCACCTTCTTTTTTCTCTTTCTTTTCTACTTTTTTATCTTCTACTTCTTCTTATTTTTCTTTTTAACTTTTTCTTCTATCATCATCAATTTCTCCTTTTTTTTCATCTTTCTTCTTTTTTACCCTCTACTTCTTGTTTTTTACCTTCTTCTTCTTTTCTTTATTTCCCTTCCTTCCTAATCATCATCTTCTTCCTTATTTTATTTACCTACTCATTTTCTTTCCTTTTCTTCTTTTTTATCTTCTTCTGTATCATCATCAGTTTCTTCTCTTTCTTTTCTCTTTTTTATATTCTTCATCTTCTACTTCTAGTTTTTTTTATCTTGTACATCTCCAACATCTTCTCTACTTTGTTTTTTTTTTCATCTTCAAGATATTCTTCTTCTTCATCTTCTCCGACTTCTTCTCTACTTTGTTTTATTTGTTTTTTTTTCATCTTTGAGATTTTTTTTTCTTCTTCTTCATCATCTTTTCCGACTTCTTGTTTTCTTTTTCATCTTTAAAATTTTCTTCTTGTTTATCTTCTTCTTTATTATCATCAGTTTCTTCTTCTCTTTCCTTTTTCTTTTTTTATATTCTTCATCTTTTACTTCTTGCTTTTTATCTTTTACTTCTCCGACTTCTTCTCTACTCCTTTTTTTATCTTTAAGATTATTGAGATAAATAGCAATTTTGACTAAAGAAAGAACCAAATTTGACCGACTCCTCAAAAAGGTTTGCCATCCCTGCTCTAGAGTCTAGAATCTAGAGCAGCGTGTCTCAAACTCTTTTTCTTAAAGTCGTTCTGCGACCCAATTAAATATTAAACGCGACCCAAAGGTTAAGAAACGCTACTCTAGGGCCTCTCTAAATTACTGATGTTTTTATTTTTTAAAGAATTTTATTATTATTATTATTTTATTTTTTGTATTTTTCTAAAAATCGAGCTTTATCTTTCCTAGGTTCTCCTTTAGGCTTTAAGGGATAACACCGGTGGTTGATATAATTATTATTATTATTAATAATAAATTATATTAATAAATTTTGATTTAGTGTCATTGCATTTGTTTTCTTATTGTTGTACAATTTTTTTTTTTTTATAATTATAAAATTTTGTTGTAGTTGATGTACTTTTATTGCATCCCTGGGAATAGTGCTGTTGATTTACCCAGATGCATACCACGTGGTTACGCTGCCTGGTACTTTGAAGGCCAAGTGCGCGCTTTATCGACTTTTTTGCATTTTCCCATTGCGCAAGGCGTCGGTTGTCGTTCGGGGGAATTTGTGTAGATGACGCTTCGAGTCGTAAAGTGTGTGGAGACCTGGTGGTGAAAATGCGAACTGCGCGCCGAGTACTGAATGAATCAACGCGGACTTTTACTATAAATAACGCGTGTAGTATGTGCATTGTGTAGTAGTAGGAAAAAATATTGTAAATTTTAAAATTGTGCTTGGGCGCGCTATCGTTTTCTTTCATCGTATGTTAATAATCAAAAAGCAACAAAAATTTAATTTTGTGCACTACAATCAAATGATAATATGCGTTTTGTGCATCTTTTCACGATTTTGCATGATATTTGCTCTGAAGAAGACATAAAATCTAGCCGAAACATGGCAATTAAACCTAAATATATTAAATATTCTTATAAATTTAGATAATCAATGAGTGGGCGCCAAGCGCCCAAACATCACACACTACGGAGACATCTAACGGTGAAAAACAAAACCATAGGCTGAGTACGTAGAATTTGTAGACGGATGCTGGGTTGTGAAATATATACTATTCAATTGTTTTGTTTTTTTTATTTGGGATGAAAAATTGCTTTATACTTCAATTCAACCTTTGCGTCTGTTTATTATGATGTTGGAAATTAACTTCAAAAGAGTCGCCCTCTAACGATAGACTGTACAATTACTATAAGCGGTACAACTTCGTTGCATTCATTCGCACGTTTTCGAGTTATATTATTATTAATTAATTAAATTATTAAATAATTTATTATTATTTTTGGGCGATTTACAAAGTAATAATTTTTTTTTAATTATATATCGTCGTTTGTTTTTTAAACTTTAAAAGCGTCGTAACGCCAAATAGGGCGACGAAATTTTTTTAAATTTTAAGTACCAGCTAGCACTCGTTTTGTACTTTAATTCCACAAAGGGAATTTTCCTAAATATGTTTTTGTGGTTGTCAAAAGGGGCAAAAACAGTTTTTCGTTTGAAAAAAAAACGAAAATTTTTAAACAAAAATCGAGATAGAGCGAATCGGGTCAGACTTTGTTTTATGGATATTTAGACGCTTTTTAATTTTTGTTGAAAAATTTTTTCTCTAAAATGCATAGTTTTTGAGATATCGACTTTTTTCAACGTTGCGTCGCGACGCCAAATAGGGCGTCGGAATTTCTTTAAATTTAAAGTGCCAGCTAGCACTCGTCTTGTTCTTTAATTTTAAAAAGGGAATTTTCCTAAATATGTTTTTGTGGCTGTCAAAAAGGGCAAAAACAGTTTTTCACGTTTATAAAAAAAAACGAAAATTTTTAAACAAAAATCGAGATAAAGCGAATGGCTCGGCTGGTCGAGTCAGACTTTTTTTCATAGATATTTAGACGCCCATTAATTTTTGTTGAGAAATTTTTTCTCTAAAATCCATAGTTTTCGAGAAATCGACGTTTTTTCAACGTTGAAGGCGTCGCGACGCCAAATAAAGCGTCGGAATTTTTTTAATTTAAAGTGCCAGTTAGCACTCGTCTTGTCCTTAATTCCACAAAGGAAATTTTCCTGAAAATGTTTTTGTGGTTGTCAAAAGGGACAAAAACAGTTTTTAGCGTTTGAAAAAAAAAAAAGAAAATTTATAAACAAAAATCGAATTGCTTGGATCGTCTCGGGTCAGACTTTTTTTTTATAGATATTTAGACGCTTTTTAATATTTGTTAAGAATTTTTTTCTCTAAAACGCATAATTTTCGAGATATCGATGTTTTTCAACGTTGAAGGCGTCGCGACGCCAAATAATGCATCGGAATTTTTTAAATTTAAAGAGCCAGCTAGCTCTCGTCTTGTACTTTAATTCCACAAAGGGAATTTTTCTAAATATGTTTTTGTGGCTGTCAAAAGAGTCAAAAACAGGTTTTCACGTTTGAAAAAAAAAGAAAAATCGAGATACAGCAAATTGCTCGACTCGTCTCGGGTCAGAATGTTTTAATAGATATTTAGACGCTTTTAAATATTTGTTAAGAAATTTTTTCTCTAAAATGCACAGTTTTCGAGAAATCGACATTTTTCAACGTTGAAGGCGTCGCGACGCCAAATGGGGTTTCGGAATTTTTTAAATTTAAAGTTCCAGCTAGCCCTCTTCTTGTACTTTAATTCCACGAAGGGAATTTTCCTAAATATGTTTTTGTGGCTGTCAAAAGGGGCAAAAACAGTTTTTTAGGTTTGAAAAAAAAATACGAAACTTTTTAAACATAAATCGGGATGGAGCGAATAGCTCGGATCGTCTAGCGTCAGAGTTTTTGTTATGGATATTTAGACGCTTTTTAATTTTTGTTGAGAAATTTTTTACCTAAAATGCATAGTTTTCGAGAAATCGACATTTTTTTCAACTTTGAAGGCGTCGCGATGCCAAATAAAGCGTCGGAATTTTTTAAATTTAAAGCGCCAGCTAGCACTCGTCTTGTTCTTTAATTCCACAAAGGGAATTTTTTTAAATATTTTTTGTAGCTGTCAAAAGGAGCAAAAACTGTTTTTCACGTTTATAAAAAAAACGAAAATTTTTAAACAAAAATCGAGATAAAAAGCGAATGGTTCGGCTCGTCAGGTCAGACTTTTTTTTTATAGATATTTAGACGCTTTTTAATTTTTATTAAGAAATTTTTTTTCTAAAATGCATAGTTTTCGAGATATAGATTTTTTGTCAACATTGAAGGCGTCGCGACGCCGAACGGAGAATTATAAAAAAATTCGAGCGCATATTGGGTTAAAAAAGATCAAGTTATTTAGTTTGTCAGAAGATGCTGCTTAACATTACATAACCTATAAATAATACCGTCTACACGGCCATTTTTACACTGATTGCAGCGCCACCTGTAGGCGTGTTAATTCTCAATACCAATTTTTTTTTCATAAAAAATAAGGTTTAAATCATTTTAATTTTTTTTTATAAAAAATAAGATTTAAATCGTTTTAATTTTATTTTTTAACACAAAATCTTGTTGTGACTTACCGCTTGTAGTGAAAATTCTAGAAGAAATTAATGATAAAAATCAACTCACCTGCAACAAAAAAAAAAACAAAAATAAAATCAATTTAAAACAAAATAAAATATACTTATAAAAGTGGTTCAGTGGTTTAGGTTCAAAGGGTCTCCGGTTCAAAAAACAAAGGTGGCTGTGTAAAAACTAAACCATATTAAACATGTATAAGAAAAATTTCAATTTCAAATAATTCCAACAAAATTGGTGGATGCGCCGGGTTTATATTTAACTTGGGAGTGATTTTTTCGTTTTGAGGTAATTTTCTAGTCATTGATGATGGAAATAGAGTTCTTAGTATGCACGCGCTCATGTCTGTAGGATACATCTTAATTGGGGAGCGTCGTTATAGTTACAAAACACGTGGACGACAAATATTTTAAAAAACGCCGCGTGGATGCACAAAGAACGTTTTTAGGAAGAAGCAACAATTTGAAAAGTTCTTGGAGCTCGAGTATTAATATAATGTGCATTATTCTATTTACTAACAATAAATTAATTAGCAATAAGAGTTAAATAACAAATGAGGATTTAAATGTGATTGGAAAATGTGGATTTAAAATAAAGTTTTTACCGTTATTAAAAAATTTGGATTTTTTTTTGACGTTTTTATGTTTAAATTCACACAGAATTGGTAAAATGTTTAATATTTTTAACAAATTTTAGATCAGATTTTTAAATTTTTGGTTAAATTTGTTAAATTCTTAAAAAAAATTAGGATAATTCATTAAAAATTACAAATTTAGGGTTTATTTTTGAAAATTTTGAAAATTTTTGGGTTTAATCTCCAAATTTTTGGTGATTTTTGTACATTTTTTAGCAAATTTTAGGTTAAATCTTAAAATGGTGCGTTGAAGTTTAAGGTTTTAGGTTAAATCTTTAAACTGTAGGTTAAATTTCTGACATTTATATCAAATATTAAGTGTAATCTGTAAATTATTAAAAAAAACTTAGGTTTATTCAAAATTTTCAAATTTTGGGTTTATTTTTCAAAATTTTAAAAATTTTTGGGTTTAATCTCCAAATTTTTGGTGATTTTTGTACATTTTTTTTAGCAAATTTTAGGTTAAATCTTAAAATGGTGCGTTGAAGTTTAAGGTTTTAGGTTAAATATTTAAACTGGTTAAATTTCTGACATTTGTATCAAATTTTGAGTGTAAATTTGTAAATTTTTTGGCGAATTTAGGATTTTTCATATTGCGGGTTTAAGTTGTAAAATTTAGGTTGTATTTTTTTGATTTTTAGTAACTTTTAGGTTATAACTCTAAAAATTGTAACAAATTAAATTTTTAAAACTATACACAGATTTACTGGTTAAACTAGTGTATTGGTTAGGTTTTTCGTTTTTTTGTAAATATTTTAAGAACTTTTAGGGTTATGAAAAAAAAAACGTACAAATTTTACTCTTTAGAAAATTGTGTAGTGACCACACCTCATTTTAATTTGGAAAAAATTTTCAATCAATTTAAATAATTCTTTTAAAAAAGTGTTAACCTGGTAACATTTTTTAACTTTTTTTTACCACAGAAATTTCGGTAGTTTTCTCTCTGATGATGACTTATTAGCCGAAACTGGTAATTAATTTAATAAACTACAAAATCCCATTTTAATAAAAAAAAATATACATACAATCAAGTCATTACTCAATTTGACAAAATTAAAACCAAATTTTGATTTCCTCAAAAAGGGAAAGTATAGTAATCGTGCAAAAAAAATCAGATTTTATTAATTGTCGATGTTTTAAAGTCCTCTAAACAAGAATCGAAGTTCTATTTTCTCGCTTATGGGAAAATCGAGTGGAGGAGAACGCTCCAATTTTTATTAGGACCCCAGCGTCATTTTAATAAAATAAATTTCCACCACCCAACCAAAACCTTTCTGTGTATATTCTATATATACAAAACAAACCACCCCAAGATGCACTTGTTATAGAAAAGTGAATCATCCCCCATCCACCATTAATAAATTATTCGGGGCGCAACAAAGGCGCAGCATTTAATTTCCCTTTCGCACTTTCAAAAACGACTCAAGACGAAGTCTCGTTTTCTTCGCCCCAATTGCAGGAGCCCCCCTACAAAAACAACCCCTACATACACACATTTATATCGATTGCATTCGGGTGCACGTCGGGGGTCCCGTTGCCATGACAACACCCCAGTGCAGGCATCCAGACGGCTGCACGGACGTCGCGACGCTGATGCACATAAAACTACTACCGCACGAACCCAAACAACAATTACAAACCATAATAATAACAGGTAATAACCAATTTAATTGTACACATTAAAACAAAACAAATATTTAATTTTAGCGCAAAAAAAAACAATTGAAAAGAAAAATGGTCCTTCGATCAGGATATTTCATATATAGCCGTAAATTTAAACCCAGCGAATTAAGAGGTATTTAAAAATTGTTATTTTAAAAGTGGTCCTTCGATCAGGATACTAAAATTATTTCAGTAACGCGAACTGAATAAAAATTGGTATTTTACACATGATCCTTTCATCAGGATATTTTCAAAAAAAAGCGTTAATGCAAATCCAGGGAATTAAAAATAAATAAAAAATTGCTAAACAAAATTTGGTCCTTCGATTAGGTTAACAAGAAATAAATAAAAATTGTTTTTTTAAAGACGGTCCTTTTATAACAATTCGTAAATATAAATCTAGAAAATTAAGAAGTACTTAATAATAGTTACTTTAAATGTGGTCCTTCGATCGGGATATTAAAATTGATTAATTAACGCGAAATAAATAAAATTGTTATTTTAAATATGGTCCTTCGATCAGGATAATTATTAATAAGTCGTGGTTTCAAATTCATGAGTATTACTTAAAAAATTGTTAATTTAAATTTGGTCCTTCGATCAGGATACTAATATATTAAGTCAATTGGGGTAAAATTTAATTTATTGTTTAGGTAACTATTTATACAATTTGTAAACATTAATTAGAGCTTAAAATTATTTTTATTCTCAAATTGATTTATGGATTGTGCAGGAATGAGAAGTATAAAATCTGTCTGTGCGTTTGCCCGTCCTTTTTATGTTGCAGGTTTTGGCACGTAGCGTTGTCTTTGTTTCCACCCACCGATCGATGGGAGACAGTAACCCGGTTCATGAGTCATACAAGTGCAAGGTTGCAACGACTCTAGGGCATTAGGTTTGATTGCTCGATGTTCGTTCGTTTTATTATGGTTTTTAGTACTTATTTACGATCAACACACTAAAATCCTGCTACTTGTTCCGAGCAAACGTAAGAAATACTTTGTATACACATTTTTAAGTAGCAGAATTGTAACAGATGTTTGTGTTTTGTGCAGGAATTCGCGTGATGAATCATCGAAACTTAAATTTAAAATTTTTTTATAAAACGATAAATAAAATGAAATAAACGTCGAAGGAAAACAAAATATTGGAAAATTAACAAAAATATGGAGAGTATGTTAAATACTCAATAATCATTTTAAAAGATGCTCTAAAAATATATTTAAAAAATATCCTGATCGAAGGACCATATTTATAATAACTTTTTTATTGAGTTCGCGTTACTTAAATAATTTTGGTCGATATTTTAACAAGTTTCTAATTTTCTGGGTTAAAATTTACGACTATTTATGAAATATCCTGATTGAAGGACCATATTTAAAATCAAATTATTTTTAATTACATCGCGTCACTTAAACAATTTTAATTTTCTGATCGAAGGACCAAATTTAAAGCAACAGTATTTTAATACGTTTTTATTTTTCTGGGATTGACTATTTATAATATATCCTGATCGAAGGACCATATAAAAAAAATTTATTTTTATTTTTTTTATGGTAGTTTTTTTTGGATAAAATTTTCTTAAGGGTGGTTTGTATAAGGTAGGATTAGTTGCGCAAAAACAAAAAAAAATCCACCCACATACCCATAGAAAGCCATAACAATGGAAATGGAATAGTAGCGCAGAAGTTGATGAGGGTACGTATGTGAAATAATAGCTAACCCAGACATAATAGGGGTGAGGTGAGACATCACTGTGCTCCCTAATACTACAGTGCAAGCAGGAATGCACGCAGGGCGGGGCTAAACGAGGTCAGGGACCTGCTGCCTGCTGTCTACCCCTTCCCCAGTCCGTCTACCCTCACTTCGTTCGACTGAACCCCACTCCACCCCGTCTGGAACGCGCTCTTATTAACCCCGATGCCGATCCGCACTGCATTCACCTATTTATTCCACTTCACTTTCTATTATTACACTTTATTCAAGGACACTCTTTTTAATCACCGAGTACATGTAAACAGGAAGGTGATTGAGCAACGTTTACGTTATTATTTTTAATAAATACACACTTCCGGTGGATGCGCCGGGATTAAATTATTACCGCAAAAATAATACCGCATAATTTTGTATTG
>JARJDX010090362.1:0-19695 GCA_030264735.1 Gymnusa sp. GC000175
TCAAATATTTATCAATCTTGCTACTCAGAAAGATAGAGAATACGAAACTTTTCGTTCTTGTTTAGATTCTTGCTAAATTTACAGCTTAACGATTTTGCTGGCGTAGCAAAATTGCTAGAAATATACATAGAGAATTGGGCTGATTACAGGCTTAATTAGCTCCAACAGTTTATTGTTTATTGACATCAGGAGAAAATATTTCTTCAAGCACAAAATAAAACATTTTTGAATTGTCTTAGTTATTATCAGTTATGACAAATTAATATAAAATTTGAGTTATTTTATCTGGAGTTTTCGCCATTCCCTTCAAATATCACGTTTTTGTTTAATTTGCGCAAAACAACTAATATTCAAAAAAAAAAATCACCTATTTCTGGACAATTAAAAGCGTTATATATCATTTTTTTCAGACAGTTGAAAAGTAGATAAACCAAGAAAGTTTCGGTTCAAAAATAATTTCTCGCAGGTAAAAATGTTAGGGGATTTTCCGCTTAAATCTGATATTACAGGCTTAATTGGCCTCACCAGTTTATTGCTTATTGACATCTGAATATTTTGGGTAATATTGTAACATCCTTAGTTAAAATATTACCTGCATGTAATTAAAAAAAACGCCAAATTTTTTTTGAGCGACACATCAAATTAATATAAAATTTTAAGTTATTTTATCTGGAGTTTATGCTATTTCCGTCGGAAAGTCAACAAACTTTCAAAAAAAATTAATTGCTTATTTCTGGGCAATTAGCGTTATATATCATTTTTTTCAGAGATTTAAAAAGTGGATAAACAAACGAAGGTTTTATAATAAAAAAAATATATCCCGCAGGTAAAAAAGTTAAGGAATTTTCCGCTTAAACCTGATATTACAGGCTTAACTAGCCCCAGCAGTTTTTGGTTATGTACATCAGGAAAGAATATTCGCATAAGATGCGTATAAAACATTTTTGAATTGTCTTACTTATTATAAGTTATGGCCCATTTGGCGTTATTCTTGATTACATGTTATTAAATGTTGCAGGTAGACAACTAAGAATATTATAATATTTCGATGCAAAATTTAAATATATTTTTTTGGTATATTAACTTTAGGTAGTAAGGTGCAAACCCGAACGTTTAAAAATTATATTTTATAATTTAGCAGGGTACTTTTCAGAATTTAATTCCCACTTTAATTGACCTCACCAACTAATTGCTTATGGATAGTCATTAAGATGATATAATTTAAAACATTTTGTAATAAAATTTTTTTGAAAAAATCATATTTTTGAGGCATTAAAAAAGTAGCTTAATTTGTTAATTACTTCTTTTAATTAAGGATTTTAGTAAAATTTTATAATGATGTTGATCAAAATTTATTTAATGTATTTACCGCCCTATCTTCAATAGTTTTCATTTTATTTGCAATAATAAAAAAAAAAAAAAATTCTATATTGTTATTGCTAGAAAAATTTAAAAATTTTTCTTTTTATATATTTATTTCTTCTATAGTTTTACTAATTTTCCTTTAATTCGTAAAATTAAAAAAATTTACTTTTAAAATTTGGCGTCGAAGTACCTTTTAAAATTTATTTTTTCAGGTGATAGGCTGCATTAAAAAATTGCTTGTAAAAAAATATTTAAAAAAAATTATAGTTATTATGATTTATGCGTTTTTTTAATTACTTCTTTGAATTAACGTTTTTACTAAATTTTGGGTATAATATCTTTGGATAATTTAAAGGTCTTTCATTTAGTTTTGCAGCAACAACAATGGTCTTCTTTTTTTTAAATTAAATTATTTTTTTAATTTTATTGCTAGACGTAATTGCTAGCTTCCCAACGGTGAAACTCACCTATACCAATTTACTTATATGTAAAATGTTATTTAAAATTTTGAAATATTAAAGTTAAATTATATAAGTTACTTTCTTGCCTTTTTAAGTGCTTAAAGATCTGGGAATAAATAAAGAAAAAATTTAATATATTAGAGTTAAAAATATCAACTTTAAAATTCATAAAGAGTTATTTGATTTTGTACATAGGTAAGTGTTTTGAAATATAAATGTGAAATCGATAAGTGAAGAGTTGAAAAGACATCCTGGGAGAATTCTTATTATTGATTATGGTAATGTGGATGTTGGCAACTTACCCACTACATTGAGTTGGATAAAGATGCTTGTGGGCGGGTGTGATGACACTTGGCACTCGTAGAGACCGGCGTCTCTCTGCTGGACGTACTTTATCTGAAGAGTCCAGTCCTGAAAAAAGGAGAAAACCTGATTCAGGTTATATTTTACCTCACTACTAGGTTTTCAGTAAACGTAATTTAAAATATATATTTTTATTTAATAGTGGTATTCAAATTTTATCAAGTGGTATAGTGCATGTATAAAAATGGTGTACTTTGTAGGCATAGATTGTTCGAGAGGCGTAAATTGCGTCGATTCACTCTCACGGAATGTCATTTCCGTAGGGTGAATTCGGGTGCGAAAGTAAACTTTGCGAGCTGCATATGTGACGAATGTTCAGCACATTCTGAATAAGAAAAATGTCTGTGACAGTTGATATGTCCTTAATGGATATCCCTCCAGCCATCCATAAATAATATCCTTACAACATGGCGATCCAAATTTTCTTTTCCAACTTTCTTATCTTGTTAACAAAGGTTCCAAAGATAAGATTGTTACTTCCCTTCCTTAAAACATGCATTGTCTTGGCTTATTGGATCCCGGCTATCACTTTTACCATTGTAATCGATTTTTATTCCCCGAAGCTGATATCCATTCTTTCCCCTCCACTCCAATACAGGAACATTTCAATAGAAGTGGAGCATGTCTTTTGTATACCTCTTCATTCATACGTACGATATTAAATAAAATGAGAGAGTCCGCGTCTATTTAAACAAAATATTATCATCAACTCAAAAAAAAAATACAGCTAATATAGATAATTGGAATACTTCTACTCTTCTATAGTACACATAAAACTTAAGCCAAGTTTCATATATAATAAATATTATATAACATAACTCAACACATTAATAAAGAGTGTAGTATTTTTTTTTTAAAAGCGTTTGATTCCGTCAAATAATAGAAATTGATTCTAAAAAAATATGCTTTGTATTTTTATTAAGAATTCCCTCTTTTGTGTGTCAAAAAAAGTCTGGAATCCATTACAGTGCGTTAATTAGAAACGCCTGGATGTGACACACACAAGAAGTATGCGGAACGTTTAAGAAAAACCACGATCGCATTATCATTATATCATGCTCTTCCTTTTATGCCCATGCACAGGACTTTTGCAAAGACAGTATTTAAAGCAAAAATAAAAGTGATTAGAGTCACAAAGCAAAATTGAATGAAATGCAAAATGTTTGCAACGTGGAAGACAAAATAAGTAATGATTTTACAAAGTAAAAAGCTTTAAATCCCCAGGATGAATATTTAGTATTTGAATGTTTAAACATTGGATTTGCCCTAAAGATAAAGTAAAGATTATTTCAGAAAATGCTAAAGTTATTCAAACATATCAAAGAATAAAGGCGAATTGGATCTTTTTGAGTTTACGCTGAATAAATTAAAAATTTATTAAAAAACGAGATAAAAAGAATGCATTATGAGGATTGTAATGAAATCGACTCAAAGATGAGGAAATAAAAAGAAATTTTTTTAAAAGGGCATAGTAAAAGTTTATAATTGAATAATGGTTAAAAGAAATTTAACAATAGATGCATCAAAACTTTTTTTAAGTGTCCACGGTCTTTTCTTTGCAGCTTAAAGATAAAAGCGGAGCTTAAAATTTTCTAGGAAAAGGACGTTGTTGATAAGAAAAACTGAGTTTAGCTAATTGTAAAATGATGTGAGAAAATACAAGTTATAGTATATATTGCGTTGTCATTTCATCCGGATCTAATTTAATTTTTAGGTGAAGGAAGATCCCGGCAAAGTGGCAATTCTGGGTGAGTATATAGATTTGATTCGATCTACATTCGCTGCTCGTCCATGGTTAATGCTATCTTTTGCAGACATTCAGCCGGCACACCATTATTCCACTTAATCGAATATCTCCCTACACAACACATGGAATGGTCTAGAGACCCTGCGCCATACTTTTCTAAATTCCGCCGAATTCCGAAATAGCTGTTGATAACTTCCCTATCCAGGCGTTGAGATACGTGTATATGTCCAACTCCGGAGATCCAACAAAGTTAATTGCTTTTTTTTTCATACACATTCGTGCATTCATTTAATTTCATCTGATGCCCATCTGATGCCCTTTTTTAATTGACTTTCATTGTTGCACCCAACTCAAACCATTTCAATTGCAATATGCAGAATTCCTGTTTAGATTGTTACTACAGATCTGTATATACATTCGTTTGAAAGTGCGGTAGCATGAATTACATTTTTATTAAACCTCAAAGAACCAATCTAGTAATTTTTTTTAGCAAAAATTTTATTTGAATAAAGCTAATATTGTGCACACAGGATAATGCTTTATTTAAAGAGAATACAAAAACAATTACTTTAATTAAAGTTTTAATTGATACTCTAGTTAATATTAGTATAACCCTTGGTTTGCTATGAATATTCAACACATATTTTTTTCTGGTTGTAAGAAACTATATTAATTAAAGTTTAATTTAATAATCTATACCATCCTCCAGATTTGAATTTAAAGTGGCGCGATAAAAATAATATTTTAATGAAATGCAACAATAACAAACTTTTTTTTTCTGTTTGATGGATGCAAATATTTGTTTTTTTTTTACTTTCCCGTTAAGGATGATATTATAAAAACATAAAAATTATATCTAGGATTTTTTTATATGAGTAGGAACTAAAGTTTTTTAAGAAAAATCGGTAAACCGAAAGTGGAACTTCACTCGTGTCATTTTTTATTTTTTTTGTAATTACAAATATTATAAAAACATAAAAATTATATCTAGGATTTTTTTATATGAGTTGGAACTAAAGTTTTTTAAGAAAAATTGGTAAACCGAAAGTGGAACTTCACTCGTGTCAATTTATATTTTTTTTGTAATTATTTTTTGTATAATGAATATTTAAAAAAAGTTTATGTAAATAATATTGCTGAAAACGCAATTTTTATAACTCCGCTAGCCAAGCCTGGGGCCTCACCATACAAGAGAAAGAGATAAAAAAGGACAAGTAGGAGAAATAAAAATCTTGTTCAAAAATTGGGTGCATCTGACTTGGGAGATAGCATTCCGTAAGAGTTCTGTCAAGGAAACAAGTAAAGATGCTCCCTAGCAACTCGGCGCTGGGTCGTCAAAGGCCAAGGGAAGAAAACCTTAAAGAGAAAATTAGGTTCATCCGGCTTGGGTGATAGCATTCCGTAAGAGTTCTGCCAAGGAAACAAGTAAAGATGCTTTTTAGCAGTTCGGCGCTGGGTCGTTAAAAGCCAAGGCAAGAAAACCTTAAAGAGAAATTATCTGGCCCTTTAGGTTTATGGTTTAGGCAGCAGGCTAGCACCTTACTACTTGTAAAACAAACAAAAAATTAACAACGCATAACAGCGCGTCCTAGGGGGACAGATATGAGTGGTAGGAGTGAAATCAAATAACAGCAGCGTCTGATCCACAATGGGCGGCTGCAAACAGCGTATGATCCACAATGGGCTGCTGACTCACACCAGGAAACAGAACTCGTCAAGACGTAAGGCAAACGCGACGTTTCAATATGCCAAATACTTCCCAAGTATGAAAATGTCAATTTTTAAACACAAAATACCACAGGTGGATAGAAGAAAATTTCAAAATCTCACTCTGACAACAGACAGCCCTACGGATTCTGGGGAGGGCAACAATTCAACACAACAACGACGTAAAATAAAGGCAAAGCTATGGATGGCGACATACAATGCTCGAACACTAAAAGAAGACGACAAAATAGTGAAACTAGAAGAAGAACTGTTTAAAATAAAATGCCACATCGTGGGCTTGGCCGAAATCAGAAGGGCAGGGGAAAATTGGATCAAGTTTAACTCAGAAAACGTACTAGTCCACAAAGGAGGAAAGGATGGCACAGTAGGAGGGGTAGGATTCATCGACAATAAGAAAATAACACCGTTTATCAAATGCTTCAAAGCCATATCAGAAAGAGTTGCATACATTATCGTTAAAATATCAACATTTATCAAACTGAAAATCATACAAGTACATGCACCTACATCATTACATACAGAAGAAGAAATTGACGACTTCTATGGACACCTACAAACAGCTATGGAAACCGACCCTACAAACAAAAACATAATAATGGGAGACTTTAACGCCAAACTTGACAAATAGCAGGAAGAAGATGAAAAATATATAGGTCAATATGGATTGGGTACCAGAAATAAGAGATGGGATACCATGATGAATTATATGTGCGAAAATAACTTGTACTCGATAAGCTCCTTTTTTGAGAAGCGACCAGAACGAAAATTGACATGGATATATCCAGACGGAAATACAAAAAACGAAATAGACTATATTCTCACAAACAGAAAGGATATAATCCAGGACGTCACCATACTAAATAATTTTAACACGGGAAATGACCAAAGGCTTGTGAGAGCGATGGTTATGATTAATAAGAAAAGCGAAAGAAGAAACAGCACAAAAACGAAGAAACCAACAAAAATAACGGCAGAAGAACTCAAACAACATAATAGCTTGTATAAAGAAATAATAGACAAAACACTAGCAAACGATGACCTGAGCAGCGAGTCAGTGGATGAATTAAACGAGAGACTGGTCCAGATAATACAAGAATCAGTGAAACAGCTAAACACCATAATACCACGAAAAGCATATAAAGAACAACTTATTGATGAAGAAACAAGAAATCTAATGGAAAAGAAAAAAGTCTAGTGACAAGAAAGGGCAACTCCAGAATACGCAGAAACCAATAGAAATATTAGACGGAATATAAGAGAAAAAAGAATAAAAGCCCATGAAAAATAAGTAAACGAAGTAATACAAAACAACAAATGTATAAAAAGCTTCAACGAATCACCGGGAAAAAAAAATCTATTCGCTACGCAACAAGGAAGAAAGATAATTCACGATCGGGATGAAATCCAACACATAGTAGAGGATTTCTACACAGACTTATATGAATCTAAAACACCGCCAGAAAGAGAAGATACTAACTCTCTGAAAAGAAAAATACAAAATATTTGATCAGAAGAAATCTCAGAGGTAGATATCGAAGAAGTAAAAGCAACTCTGGATAGCATGAAGAACAACAAAGCAACGGGAGATGACAAAATATCAGCTAAAATGATTCGAGAAGGAGGAAAAGAATTATTAAGGAAGATTGCAAAGCTACTAGACCACTGTTTAAGGTAAAATACCAAAACAATGGAAAAACGCAAATGTGGTGCTAATTTACAAAAAAGGAGATAACGCCAAGATGGAAAATTACCGTCCAATAAGTTTGATGTCACACATGTATAAATTGCTGACAAAAATAATTTCCAACAGATTAGAAAGAAAACTGGATGAATACCTTCTATGCGAGCAAGCGGGATTCAGGAAAAACCACGGCACCAACAATCATCTACTAACAATGAAAATTGCTATCAAAAAATCTAATGAGTATGGCTACCCCTTGTATATGGGCTTTGTAGATTACGAAAAAGCCTTTGATAGCAATGAAATCTGGATGGTATATAAAGCAATGATCAACAGTAGAATAGACCACAGATATATTGACTTAATAAGGGAATGCAATAGAGAGCCAACGGCAACTTACATCCCGCACGAGAAAACAAAACTAATCCAACTCAAAAGGGGAGTACGACAAGGCGACTCGTTATCACTAAAACTCTTCACTTTAGCGATGGAAGAGATATTTAAGAAAATTGACTAGAAGGACAAAGGAATTAACATCAACGGGACCCGACTAACCAACCTAAGATACGCTGACGATATCGTTATCCTCGCACATAGTAGAGAAAAACTCATAGAGATGCTTAATGGCCTACAAAGAAAATCACTGAAAGCAGGGCTGAAAATGAACTTATCAAAAACACAAATTATGTACCACGGGATACAAGAAGCAGTAATGGTGAGAGATAGGGAAAACCAAAGGGTTTAAGATTACATATACCTGGGGCAGAAAATAACAAATGACCGAAATAATCAGAAAGAAGAAATAAGCAGAAGAGTAAGATTAGGATGGATGGCCTTCGGAAAACTCTCGTACATCCTGAGAAATAAGAAAATAGCTCAACTCCTAAAAGGATTTTCAACCAGTGCATATTGCCAGTGATAATGGATCTAATGGCTACTGATAATGAACAGCGCATCCGAATTTGGACGAAAAAGAAACAGACTTCGAAGATGGCAAAGAAAAATAATTATTTTAATTGGAACCCAGAATGTGCAGGACATTAGTACTAAACGCCTTTAAACATTTCAGGAATTTGAGAAACTCTAAATTATGCAGCCCTCATTGAGACTAATGGCCAGGTAAAGTAATAGTGGTGTCAACAAAGAAAAACGAGATAAGTGTAAAGTTTGTATTTTAATCAGTGAAAAGTATACCAAAAGTGTAAAGGAATGGCGATATAATAAAGAGAGGATTATCAGACTAAGAGACATGAGACTGAATACACATGATGTAAATATTGTACTATTTTGGGAATAAATGCAAACATCATGGAAAAGCAAGCATTTTTTATTGAAGTACAAAGGACTGTAGATAACAGACAACAGGAACTAATCTTGGTAGTTGACTTCAAGGCCTGGTATGCTTGGTAGATCGGGAAATATGGCAATCTTCTGGAGAACTCTACAAGATTTATTTACAAAATAAGAGTATCTGTAACAACAGTAATATTACTCTAAACGTGTTTCCAAAAAGCTGCATCTAAGGCACTGGCATACAAAAAGAGGTATACTGATCGATCACTAACTGATTGGTTTGGTGGAGCACAGGAATAAAGAATCTTGTGGAAAAAAAGAAACATAAATACAACAAATGGCTGATATCAGGAAAAACTGACGATAAAAATGAATATGCACCTGTACGCTGCAAAACTAACAAAGAAATTATTAGGTATAAAAACCATTTTTGGCAGAGAAAATTCCAATATTTAAACTCACAGCTACACGGTTAATAGAAGATAAGAACAGCTAAAAACTAATGCATAAACTGAGCCTTATTAACATGGAAACGTGGAAAAACTCTTATAAAAACTTACTGACGAAAGATAGAGCGAAGTCCCTAATAACGTCATTTCAATAAACAAAGTGCCGGAAACCCAGAATAAATATCAGCTAAAAATAATTATGTGAAATTTTACCTCACTCTTGACAGGTGAAGAGGCTCCATTTGAAAGGAAACGAACTTTTATAACATCTGTTTATAAAAAAGGAGATCGGAAAAACTGTAAAAATTATAGAGGAATAAGTTTAACAAGTACAATAGCGCGACTATATGGGGAGTACCAAAGACTTTCTAGGAACAAGTAGTACACAACTCTGAAGAGCAGAGAGACTTTCGTGCAGGGAGATTCTGCATGGATAATGTGTTTTTTAAAACAACTTAACGAAATGGAACTTAATCTGACATTTATAGATTTACGAACGGCCCATAATAATGTCCCGATTAAAAAATTGTGGACGGCATTGAAGAGGGCAAATATAATTAGCACATGCATCACTGTAATAAAAAAATGGTAGTGTGGTTACCACACGACTTTAATTTGCGACTTTAAGTCAAAAACAAATTTAATTCTAAACACTTTTGCACTTATATCTTTTTTTTTTCATAAACTTGATAGTTTTTAAATTATTTGCAAAAAAATAAAACACCTCCCAATTTTTGTTAAAAGCTTAACTATGTATTTCCAGGCCTATCAGGCCTGGCCTGTAGAGAGGACACAGACAGTTAATAGTTACACACATAGACACCACTTTGAAAGCAACTTTTTTGAATGAGAAAATGAAAGTAAAATTTCTCCAAAAATTGTGTGAGCGCTATATTGATTAAAAATAAGTGCAAAGCTGCTCGATGGTCCCTACCCTATTTAAAATCTATGTTAATGAAGCATTCAATGAAAAAGACGCTGGCAAAGTATTGGATCCAAAATAATTGATTCACGATAAGTTTATCGCAAACTAATTCATCGAAAGCAAATTCATCGAAAACGAGTGTATCGAAAACGAGTTCATCGAAAACGAATTCATCGAAAACGAGTTCATCGAAAGCAAATTCATCGAAAACCAATTCATCGAATAATCAATTCATCGAATAATCAATTCATTGAATCATCAATTCATCGAAAAAAATTGTAGAAATTTGCCAAAAAGCCAAAAAGGCAGCAATATTTAAGTTGACAAGAACCTCCTCGTAAAAAAAAATCGTGCGTGAAGGAAAAACTTTTGTTGATTTTGGTACACTTTGAAAATGATTAATTTGCGAAGCTATTTCGATTTACCAAAACCTCAAAAACTTAAATCGACAAGAGAGTTTTGTGTTCTGTATGAAAATCTTTGATTTCGTCATTAAATTCTCACTCTACTAGTTTTGCCCCCTAAATAGACTTATAAACTCGATCAAGGGTCCCCAGTTATCGGTCTTTTCCGCCTTGAGAATGCACTGGCATGCAATAACAAGCAAAATGTTGGCAACAACCAATAAAATTTAAACGTTAGTAAGAAAATTTACAATAAAAGCTTTTTTTTAATATTCAAAGAATTTTACATTAAAATTGCTAGTAGTAACGTAGCTTTATATTCAAGTAGTTAAGGGAAAAGATGCGCATGAATTACAAGATTTCACACAATTACCCTCTTTGGACAAGTAGTAAAACTGTTGGTTATATTCTTAAAGAAAGTTTAGCTGCGCTTAATGAATTATTTGTCCATAGAGACTAACCTCCGCTTAAACATTGAAAATAGGGTTGTTTAAATTTTTTCACATGTGTCGCTTTTTTTAGGTGTAATAAAACTGTCGTATTTTTGGCTTGTATATGTTTTCGTATTTCTATACAACAATCTTTTTTATAATCTTGGGGGAAATGTGGCGTCATCAGATTTATAATATGCTTGTTCAGGATTATAAATTTAGTTATGCAGTATATCATATTAATCTATATTGTCAAGATTTATACATCATTATATAGGATTTTCAATAATTATACGTAGAGCTGTGTTACATAAATTTCGAAATTTGTGACAACTTTTAATCGATATTTTAATATGGCTTTAACAAAATTTAATTTAATACATATAGTAAAATATAAACGGGTGATTTAAAATATATTTAAATAAATGTTATTAATTTAAATTTTAAGTTGTGTTCTCCAATCGACTGTCCTGTAATAAAGAAAAAAACTTAGCAACTGAAGATACTAGGAAACTTCCATTTCCGGTTTACCGTTTAGAGTATTTTTGAGCCTGTAAAGGTAAGAGAATACAAAATAATAGCCACACACATTCATATAGACGTCATGCCAAAAATGGTCAATTCTTGTTTGGAGTTACCGAAAATGGCCACGTATAAAACGAAAACCTAAAAAACATGTAGGATTACTATACTTTTATTTTTAGGAAAAGTTAAAATACGGTAAATTTTCTTCATTTTAGCTTTAAGTCGCATTGTATGTTGGCAACGCCTCGCTTGACTCAAAGTCGGTAATTAGCTCAATAGCTAGCCACATTATTATGTCTAAACTCTTAGGCATCAAGTGCGCAACCAACGACATTTAACGGTGCAAAGCGAAACTATAGGCTGAGTGAATAGAATCAATAATAGAATTTGTGGACGGATACAATAACACCGCTGGGCTGTAATAATATTTATGATTTTGTTTGGGATAAAAATAAAAACGAGAATCTAGCCATAGAAATATTCTTTTTATATTTTTGCTAATAAAATAAAAACTATTGAAGTTACAGTAAAAGTAAATCCATCAAATGAAATTTTTCACCAATATCATGCTTAAACTTTATTGAAAACGTTAATGAAAAGAAGTAATTACCAAATTAAATTCTACTCCTAATGACTCAAAATTCACACATATTCCTTTTTTTAATGTTTTTAGTTTAAAATGTTTTGAATGTAATTACCTTTGCAGCTTTCCTTAAACAATTAAGTTAAGAATTAAAATTTGAATCGAACTACGACGACCCGCAAAATTTTAATATATAAATTATAAAACGTTCGGGTTTTTGCAAATAAAATGAAAAGTAGGGTACCTACAGAAAAAGTTAAGATACCAAAAAAAAAAGATAACGTAATTTTACATATAAATATTGTAACACCTTAGTTAAAATGTTACCTGTAACGTGTAATTAAGAAAAACGCAAAATAATTGAAAAATATTAATGTTTTATACGAATTTGTGTATAAAAGAATGTTCTTTGCAACCGTCCACCAGCAATTAGTTAATGGGGTTTATTAGGCTTGTGTTAATTAAAAATGTTATGAATCAAACAGATTTAAACGGAAAATTCCATAACTTTTTTTCCTGCGGGAATTTAAAGTTTTTTTTTTTGATAGAAAATCTTCCTTCTTTTATCTTTACGACTGCCTGGAAAAAAATAATATTTAACGTTTTTAATTGCCGAGAACCTTTACATTAAATTTATATAAAGAAATCAAGTTAATTTATCTGATGTACTCGCCATTCTCCGCGGACGTTGAATTTTTGTTTAATTTGCGTAAAACGATTTTTTTTAAATTAGATAATTAAACGCTTATGCTTGGGCATCTCAGAGCAACGGTAGTAACAAAAAAACGTGAATGAATGAATAATGAAATTAATATCTTAATGGAGGAAAGAAAAAGGGTAAGGAACTTAGACACGACACAGGAATAGATAGGCAAATTAAGAAGATAGTGCGAAAAGCGAAAGAAGAGTGGTTGAATTCAAAATGTCAAGAAATAGAATATATGGACCGCAAAGATTACAGCTTTAACATGTACAAGAAGATTACTGACCACAGGAACATACAGACCAAAAGATGTTGGGAGGCTAATGAATCATTATAGAAACATAATACTTGAAAAACAGAAGAGAGTTCATGGTTCATTAAAGCGCTTTTTAAAGATCAAAGAAACAGCCTAACAGTAGTAACTTGCAACTATGGCACGAAAATTTTAAAGAAAGAAGTGTAGCAGGTTATAAATAGTGGAAAAGAGGAAAAAGTGCCAGGTATATATGGAATCCTTGTGGAAATCAGTAAATTATTAGACAACAGAGCGGTTAAAATATTTAATAAAGTCTTTAATAACCTTTCTTAAAATCATACACAGCCGCCTATATCGGCGATGCAAAGAACAAATGTCCAATACATAGTTTGGTTTTAGAAATGCACTAGGGACTAGAGAAGCTCTCTTTTGCGCATGCAAGTCATGTTCCAAACATGTAGAGACACAAACTGCGATATATATGCATGCTTTATAGATTATGAAAAGGCCTTTGATACAGTGGTACACAAAAAGTTAATCGACATTCTTGCAGAGGCTGGTATCGACGAAAAGGACAAAGGATTATTAAATAATCTGTACTGAAACCAAAGAGCAAACATCAAAGTTAAAGGAACGAATTTTGAAAGTGTAACCATACAAATAGAAGTAAGGCAAGAATGCGTGTTGTCTCCCATTCTGTTTAATCAATACTCAGAAATAATATTCAAAGAAGCTATGCATGATTTCGAGCAAGGGATAACGTTATATTTTTAAGCTCTATGAAAGAACTACAAAATCTATTGAATAGCATAACATTTGCAAGTGAACGATATGTTCTCAAAATAAACATAAGAAAGGGTAGAAAAATTTACGTATCTGGGAAATTTTGGACCATTCAGTTGAAATAAAATAAAGAGCCGGACAAAAAAATCCAGAGCAGCATTTAGAAAAATTGGCACAGTTCTAAAAAATTATAATATGTATTAACATTAGTAAAGTGTTAGGTATTTCAGGTACTCTTGTACGGAGTGGACCCTGACAGAGGCTTTAATAAACTAGCTAAACGCGTTCCAAATGTGGACGTGCAGAAGGATATTTAAACTTAGTTAAGTGTTATGTCTTCCAGGTACTTTTGAACGGAGTAGTCCCTGACAGAGGCTTCAATAAATAAGCTAAACGCGTTCGAAATATGGACATAGAGAGGGATACTTAGAATCCAATGGATAGAGCATGTTTCTAATGAAGAGGTCTTGAGGAGGCTGAAAGCAGAGAAAAAATCTGTAAAATTAATGAAGCTGGAATAATTGGGTCATACCATAAGGCACCCAGCGAAATACGAGCTGTTACAGCTAAAACTTCAAGGAAAGGTAAAAGGAAGGAGAAGACCAGGACAAAGGAGGATTTGGTGGCTAAGGAACTCACGAACGTGGTTCAATACAACAACCACAGAATTGTTTCGTACTGCCGCGAACAAAGTTAAAATTGCGTTGTGGATAGCAAACGACCGGTAACGGATAGGTACTCTAAGAAAAAGATGCCTGGGCAGTTAAAAGCGTTAAATATCAATTTTTTTAGGCAGTCATAAAGAAGATAAAACAAGGAAGGTTTTCTATTAAAAAAAAAATTAATTCACNTAAATCTGTTATTTACATTTTTAAAATTTGCAGACTTAATTGACCCCATTAACTTAAAAACATCTAAAACATTTTTTAAGTTTCTTAATGTAGTGTAGAGTTGCAACTTATTTGACGTTTTTTTTATCTTTCTTATGGTATTTTAACTTTTTCTGTAGGTGCACTAATTTTTATTTGATTATTTATAATTTATATTTTAAAATTTGGCGGTAGGCCGTCAGGGTACCTTTTTAATTTTTAGCTTAGGTGGCAACTTATTGCTTATGGATAGATGCAAAGGTAATTAAATTTAAAACAATTTGTGCATTAGGCGTAAAAATTAATTTCTTAATTAGTTTTTCTAATTACCGTGTTTAATACTTTGAGCATGATATTGGTGCAAAATTTAAAGACCCTTCATTTGGTGTATTTACCTTTGCCGAACCTTTTATAATTTTTATTTTATTAGCAAAAATATAAAAAAATAATAAAAAAATTTCCATGGCTGACAAAATATATAGCTAGATACTCGCCAGTTATTATTTATAATTTTTTTTTGGGATAAAAAAGCATTTAAAATATGTTTTTTATATAATGAAAATGTTATAAATAATTCTATTTATTTTAACATCGCTGTATTTAAGTTAAGAAGTAGGTTTAAATTTTAAGAATAATTTGCATCTACATTAATGTAATTTTGTATAATAACATGGCATTACAAATTAATATTCATTTATTGCGATTTATTAAACAGAAATGCAGACTACGCGTGTATTTAAATGATCATATTTCCATATTAAGTTTTTAAAAGAACAAATTGTTACATATTTTTAAGTTATATCTTGAAAACGGGACCAAGGATGAAATGAAGTTCAATAACGTTCTCGGTTGCAAGAAATCGATTTTGGTAGGTCGCTAATATGAGAAAATGCATCGAGGGGGTTGTCTAAATTAAATATTCAGAAGAAAGAAATGTAGAAATTTTAAGTTTTTATCGAAATTATTTAAAAATAATATAGAAGCAAAACTTTGGGTAGGATCATATGTTTTGATAATTTTTTAAGCCTTGAATTAAATTAAATTTCACATTTTTTACTTAAAAAAATGTTTTTTACATAAAAGAAGTCCTATAAATAGTTTGAAGATATTCGATAATCAGGCTGAAATGCTATATTATTTCAAACTTTTTAGGTAGGAAGTAAATTTCTAGGTAACCCATATTTTCATGTGGTGTTTTGTATTTTTAAATGTACCATTTACGTGTACCAAATAATATATTTCATGTAAAGTTTTATATTTTTAAATGTGTCACTTTCTACGCACACAATATAAGAAATGAACAAGAGACTACAGGAAATTTTCCTGAATATTTGCAAACAAATAAGAACACAGAAAAACTTCGTGACCATTGGACATTAAAATTGAAAATAAAATGTTAGAAAGCATAACTCAAAAATTAAAGGAAGAAGCAATTAACGGCAATGAAGATCTACTAAAAATGTTCTGTGCAGCAAATAAAAATAGAATTAACAATTTTGTTTTTTAAACATAATGTAAAACAATGCAAACCACAAGAGAGCAAGTATCCGATAATAAATTTCATCATTTCTAATACAACGATGATTCCAGAGATGACATTGGATACAGCTAATGTAGACAGTGATTTTAATCTAGTTAAATGAGATTAAAATCTTCATTATACTAAAACCTTAACCACAATACATGCAAAAATTTAATATTGTAAAACATACGAAAATAGATTTATGAGGAAAATTGAACAAAACCCAATCAAAAGTGACGATAGCGTAGTTGCACAATGGAGGACTGTAAAAAACAATATTTTTAACGCTAAACGTTTAAAGCTTTTAGAAAACGACAAGTAATTATCCTTATTAAAACAAATGGCTTACCCTAGAAAGAAAAAAATTATACATAAACAAACAACAAAAAAGCATATAATAAGTACATATGAACCATACCAATAAAATAGATAGTATATAAAAAAGAACGAAAGATAAGTATAAAACTAAAAAGATAAAAGAAAGATACTGAAAAAAATTTACAAAAGGGAAATTAGGAATTCGGCACAGAAAAATATTATCAAAGAAGAAAATTGGAAAACCTCTGTCGGAAAATTATATATAAAAAGGATGCAACAATGTGCAATGTGCAATGTGCACCCTGCTTAAAAACGAACGAGGCAGTCGACCAAGTATCTGCCGGTATAGGCAGATCTTTCTTGTCAGCCAAGAGCTTTGGATGGAAAATTTGGCAATAGGAACGGTGCATTCTTGCTCTTGGGATAAAAACTCTTTCCAAAGATGCGGATGGCAACGGTAAACCACTGCATTGAATGTTTCAAGGACATCCCTAGTAAATTCCACAATGTCTTAAAATTTGAATGATTTCTGAGTAATTTCTCTGTTATGGGAGGAAGGTATTGAAAAAAAAGTAAAAAATCGAAAGACAAAAATGCATCATAATCAAAAAACTAAGTACCTGAAACTTGTTATCTAGAATTTTAAGTTTATTTTTTATATCCATTAGATCTATTATTTTAGTACTTCTTTTATTTTTAAATTTTTAGTCAAGGCTATTCCTACCCTGCTTCCTACCGCCAGCGCCAGGTCAGCATTATCACTAGGACTAGACTAAAGGGCATAAAAACTACAGGAAAAGGCACCTACAAATAATAAAATACAAACGATAGGTAAGAACTTAGAAAACGTTTTACTAGCATACAAAAGAATACCTTAAAATAAAGACGGAAATTAGCAGAAAGGATGTTTGAAAGACGATATCTTAAGCTAAATGGAAGAAAGAAAAAAGATAAAGAATTTAGATAAAACCAAGTTCGCGGAATTAAAATAAAAAATAAAAACCGAAAGGCAAAGAAGGTATGGTTTAACGTAAAGTGCCAAGAAGAAGAAAGGCAGTACAACAAGTACAAGTACAAGTTTTAACCTGCATAAGAAGGTAAAACAAGCTGCAGAAATGTATAGACCTAAAATCTATGGAAGCGTAATGGATGATAAAGGAAATATAATTTTAGAAAAACAACAAAGATGCTAAATTTAGCAAAAATTCTTCGAAACACAAAAATGAAAGGAAAAACTTTACAGAGGAAACTCTATTTTACTTCTGGTCTGGGAATATTGAAGGAAAAAGTAGATTATTAATGCCTGAAAAGTCCCTGGTTTACACAACATTCCTATGGAAATCAGTAAATTATTAAACACCATCGCCTTGATATATGTAACCAAAGTAATTTCCTAAGATACTTAGCGATGCTAAACTGTGTCTAACACACAGTTTAGTTTTAGAACCAGTCTGGCTACCAAAAAAGGGCTTTTTATCATAGTTCCGGATGTTGTGATATAAAATGGGATATCTGCGCTTGCTTTTTGAACTACGAAAAGGCGTTTGACCCTATATACCATCCAGTTAATTAATATTCTTAAAGAGACGGGTATTAACGACAAAGACATAAAAATAGTAAAAAATCTGGAACCAAACATCAAAGTGAAAGAAGTGAAATTAAAGAACATGCTCATAGAGCGGAGAGTCTGGTTTTCTTCCAAGCTGGTTAATTTATATTTAAATAAAATATTCTAAGAAGTTTTAAACGAGGTTAAACAATATAAAATGGTTTATGAAGAATTAATGAATAACATAAGATACACTGACCATACGGTCATATTAACAAATGTAATGGAAGCTCTAAAACGGCTTTTATAAATTATCACATCAGCAAGTGATTAATATGGTCTTCAAATAAATGCTAAAAACTAAATATTTGGTATAAAAATTGTAAACCAAGCTACTGTTTTAAAAAATCATAGCTTAATCTTAATCCTAATGGACTGGTGCTATGTCTTTTCGGTACTCTTGTATGGAATGAAGGCGTGGACCTTGACAAAGGTTCTAACAAAGTAACTGGTTGCTGTTGAGATGTAAACCAAGGAATTCTCCCAATCCAATGGATAGCGCATGTTACTATTAAAGAGCTTCTAACTTTTAATTCAAATGAAAATAGAAAGGAAGGTTGTAGAGACGGTAAAAAAAATAAAACAGGAATATTAAAGTTACATTTTGAGACATCCAGAAAGATTAAAAATATTACTTCTAATACTCCAGGGAAAGACTGAAATAGGGGACCGGAAAACCAATATAAAGGTGATGAACTAACTGAGACGAAGTGCAAATACGATAGAAATAAGACCAACCTATCCCTCCAGATAGTTTATATTTAACATTATATGGACAATCTTGTGGAAAGTCTACAAAAAAACACTAGGCTACTAAATAGTAAATTTATTTCATTACTGTCTACTACACTGATGATGCGATACTTATTGCTGACTTAAGCAACTTACAGAAATTACTTCTTTAATTGACCACCAATCAAATTAAACTGGTAGACCAAACAAATATTGCCTTTGATGCAGTAGGTAAGCAAAAACAAATTTTTTTCGCAATGGCACATCTAAAGGAAAAGCTACCGGTGCAGATGGGATCACAGCTAAAACCCTTTGTTGGATGAAAAAGAAGCTGATGTATTGCTTAGCATCTGCAACAAAATCTGGCAAACCGGAATCTGGCCAGATCACTGGACGCGCTCCATATTTATCCCATTTAACAAAAATGGATCTATAAAGAAGAGTGTTGATTACAGAAATATCGCTTTGCTGCCTCATGTACATCATAAACGAACAACTAAAGCTATATCTTTCTAGGTAAATTCTAGAAAAAGAAGCGGAAGCATTTTTACTTTCATTTACAAAGTAAATTAAAGTATTGTAATCGACCTCCCTCATTCAGAAAAAATTGATTACGAAGTGGTGTCTGTCTGTCTGTCTGTCTGTGTGTGTGTGTGTCTGTCTGTGTGTCTGTGTCCTTTCTACAGCCCGACGGCTAAACTGATCGTCCTGAAAATTCATATTTAAGCTTTTAACAAAAATTGGAAGGTCCCAGTGACTTTTGGCTAAAATACAAAAATAGGAAGTGGTAGTTTATTGTTGAGGTTTTTGGGTTTTTTGCAAATATTTCAAAGTCTATTGAGTTTATAAAAAAAACATAAGAGTACAAAAGTGTGTAAAAATAAATTTTACACAAATTTTGTTCCTATCATTTTTTCAAAATTTAACATTTTAAGAACTCATTGTTTT